>DF239833.1:150626-162489 GCA_000507305.1 Breviolum minutum Mf 1.05b.01
TTGTTGTGTGTTGTGTGTTGTGTGTTGTGTGTTGTTGTTGTTGTTGTTGTTGTTGTTGTTGTTGTTGTTGTTGTTGTTGTTGTTGTTGTTGTTGTTGTTGTTGTTGGTTTTCACCTTTTTTTGCTTTTGGAAAATCATAAGTTTTAGACTTGAACAAAACCATCCTCGAGGTCACATTGCATCCTGAGGATAAGCGTCTAAGGGTGATTTCAAGTAACAACCAGTTGGTCACCTAAGGATCACCATTTATGGGAATCTAAGGGTACCCCCCGGACAATGCCACCCCCTCAAGAAATATGGAAGGCTATTAGGGGATTAGTAAGAGGCAATGATAGTTAAGAACGCTGTAACAAGGCCGGCTATAAGCTGGCATCGGGGTGGTGGGGGGCCCCTCAGAATCAGATGAACCATGACTCGAAAGACTACATGTTGGCTTTTCTGAAACATGACCTGAACCCCGACATTATGTTACCCAACGGTTCTTACCTTGTGACTTCAAACCTTGAAAAACACGTTTGCGCCTTTTTTTCATGGATTTTGGTACAACACCAATTGTTTGGGGTCAACAAAAATCACATGAACAAATCATATCAACAAGACAGAAATAGATTTGACAACTCTTCCCCGAAATTCTTAAGAAACAAAAACATCTGATTTGTGCCAAAAACACCAATCAAATACACTGGATGTTTGATGATTTGTGACATCTAGGAATCTAGTTGGTGTTTCTTTTCCACCAACCCATCGAATTCGAATGAAACAAATATGCTGAAGTGAAATGGTAGAAAAAAAAGGCAGACATCACAAAAAGTCTTCTAGCTGGTGGTTTCAACCCATGTGAAAAATATTAGTCAAATTGGGAATCTTGCCCCAAATAGGGGTGAAAATAAAAAAATATTTGAAACCACCACCTAGTCTTTGAAACCTGACATAGTTGTCTGGCTAGTGCCCAACCCCCCGTCTGGTTGGTCATTTGGTCGTCGTTTTCTATGGCAAAATGGTCATCCCAGGCTCATTTACTCATCACAATACGCACCATCCAGTGATATATTGTGATGTTGGTAAGTATCCATGGTTGAGTAAGTATCCATGGTAGAGTATTCAGCTACATATTAAATTTGTATGGTAAATTAGTAAATTAGTAGGTAAATATACCGTTCGTCCCATGGATCGTATGGGTTTTGATATTGGTAAGTCCAACAACTTTGGGATTCTTATCAATGTTGAGTCATAGACATGCTGCTCCAACAAATCAGATTCCAATTCACATGGCTGGCTCTTCAATGATGTTGAGCGGAGCTCACACCCAATGGCTTGTGCCCACACCCCCGAAAGTAGACAAGAGGGGTTGTGAATAATTCTCTATTCAAAAAGTCCTTACTTTTTTCTGGGTGAAGGGGACTTATGTCATATGAGACTCCATCCAACGCCCAACCTGGTATAGACAAGCAATGCATCAAAAGCGCCCTGGTTGGTTTCTGCCTCAGCCGGGTCCGTGACGTGTTAATAAGGGAGCCTTCCCAAAACAGGAATCACGAAACAGAGTCTGTTAGCGGAAAACTGAGACTACACCCTAAGTGATCCTTCATAAAGTTTGAGTTTGTGTGTTTCTTGAATTCTTGTCTTCCACAAAACTCTCCAAGAGAATCGGTTTGGTGGAAATTACAACAAAAAGTAAAAAAGATTCACCCTTTCTCCCACAATCATGGAAGTTTTCCAAACTACCCCAAATGAAAGGAAACGACGCCATTGGTTGGGAACCATGTTTCGCTTCCATGATTATGGGAGGAAGGATAAAAAAGTTCATTCCAGAAAAATGAGATGAGATCATCATGTCCCAACCTTCACAACTCATCAAGGGATTCATCAAGGGATTCATCAAGGGATTCATCCAACGGTGGAATTCCACACTGTGAAGTATCTGATCGGTTGTAGATTCCAAGATGAAAAAAACTGACAAGTTTGAAACAAATCTAGATAAACTACAATCATTCATGATAAGTTCAGCAATCAGAATCCAGGTCATGATGGGATATCCATGGATATCTTCTAAACTAGTGACAAATCCTAGGGAGTCATCCAACATGTCTTCAAAACATGTGACTTTTACCTAAATGTTGGTATTTCAAAATCTTTCTTGCTTCTAAAGTATAGATATAGAATATACCCTCCAGGGAATTAACATATCCCACCTTGGGAAAAGGAAAATCATCTTCTAAATCCCATTCTTGGGGGATATGTTAGTTCCCTGGAGGGTAGAAGTTGGCAGTCTGTGAAATTCGGTGTATTTTGGCATGTCTGACGTTGGCTTTTTCCTGGCTGCAAGTGAGTCCCGTCAACGTCAAGGCTTCCCCACGGGCATCGTCAAATGGGTGGTGGTCGCAACGCCCAGGTGTGAACGTTGGGAAAGATCCGACGTGCCAAGGTAGACGACATAGTCCTGGAGGGAAGCTGCAACAACTACGCTCCTGAACACTAACTGGAGATTTGGAACCCCCAAATTCGAGATTTGGAATGATGTTCCTCTTCAATCGGAGGATTTTTGGGTTCCAGCCGTTCATTTTCAAGGGAGTACAACATAAAAAGGCAAAAACGAATAGCATAGTTTCAACTATGTGATATGTGTGTTTCCAAAAAACCCAAGGAACGGATGACATATCCCACCAAGCAAAAATAGAGAATCATCAACTCAAAAATGCCAAACTGGGGGATTTGTTAGTTCCCAACAAGGTAAGTAAAATGGCAAATTCCTTTTATATCCTTTTATCAATTTTGGTGGATTTTTCACCACCCATCTTCCTGAAAAAAAAATCATCACATCTTCCCCAAGTTTCAGGGTTTCAACAGAAACATCCCAAACAAGAAACATGTCTTGAAACGAAGCACCTGGTTGTAAACCCCAATTTTTTTTCCACATCGGGGTCCTGTAGCAAGGCATGACTTGCTGGAGACCATGAAATGTCGCCACCCAACTCGTTGAGATCTAAATCAAGATCTAAGAATTGCACTGCTGACCTCATCTATCTGAGAGGATGGAAGAGTTTTTTTCAATCTTTTTGTTGCTGGAAGTTGTTTTTCATGGAGATGTCAGGTGAGGAACGAAAAACAAAAAACAAAACGGCCCTACTTTCCATGGGTCATCCTGGTTGGTTTTTTAAAGGATCCTTATTTCATGGTTTATGACATGATCCCGGAATATTTCACTGCCAGCATCTTCGTTAAAGGGTGTTGTTGAAACCCTAAAAGATGGTGTTTTTTTCGGCACCCCTTATCATCCATTCAGCACCCCTTATCAAGGAAGATTCAGGTGGGTATAGGATTCCTGAGCCCCTCGTTCCTCTCAAGAAAGGGAGGAAGATGAGGAACATTTGCTCAGCTTAAGCGACAAATTATCTTCATTAGGAAAATGCTGGTACCCTTTCATGGTACCCTAGCTGTTTAAGCCCCCCAAGGAGCCCTTTAAGGGGGGATATACCCAATAGATACCCACTATATGCGGTGTATATGGGGTTGATTCTTAAGGGTACCATCCTGAGGGTACCAGCATTTTTCCTATTATGATATCTGTTAAACATAGCTTTTTCCATGCTGTTTTTGGAGGAGCTCATGTCAACAAACAGCCAACAAAAAACCTAACATAACAGCAGCAACCCAGCAAAGCACCAGCAGCCATCAACCAAAAACTATATCAAGCAAAGCATATCAACCTGACCCAACCCAAAACAAACCAACTGATACTCCCCTAAAATCAAACGACTATGGCCTGAAAAAATGATGGTTGGAAGTTGGAAGATTACATATTATCCTTTCAAAATGGTTCCTTTTCAGGACGACATTCAATTTTCTCAGATGGCAATATCACCTACTACATCCTACCACATCCAACGACATCTAGACATGTGACGCACTGGCGCTCGTGTCCACAACCAGTAAGACGCTTGGGAAACTTTGTTCTGAGAAGTTGGAGGCTGTGTACACCAAGAAGTGCGTGAAGGGCAAGAAAACCTTAGTTTTTTTGACGAAAAACATCGCAGGGTTAATTTCTTCCGAATGTATATCAACAAAACACATAATGATACAATATAAAATATACATAACACACAATACAGTATTCAAAAAGAGTAAATAACATGCAACAACAATCCGTGAGACGAGTGTTGGTTTGGTGAGCTTGGGGGCATTCAGATCCGAACACCATCCCAATTAGGGCAATCAAAGTTCATTCCAAGCAGCTTACAGCTTAGCTCGTTTCACAAGCCCGGGGAGAAACCAACGGTAAATTTGACCAAACTAACGATCCTCCGATTCATCACACTCTTCCAAATGGAAGAGTTGTTTCTTGAAAAAGATGACCCCAAATCAGATTTCTTATTCTGAGGATATGGAATGATATTGCAAATTGGAAGTCTCCATCCTAGAAAAATCGACTTTGGGAAAGTTTTGTGCCCGGCTGGCCAGCTCTTTCCATCCAGTGCATCCAGTTGTCAGTTTTCCAGATGCTCAAAATGATGATTTTGAACATGGAAAAGCAACTTCCTTTTCACAGACCTCTGGGGATTCTATTCTGTCCAATACATTTGTTTGTGGAGGTGTAGATCCAAAAAATGGCCAAGTAACTCAGGGTAGTTTATTACAGTTGCAGGCAGCAACCTTGAGTTTAATCATAAAAGACATGCTACTTTTCATAGAAAGAATCTTGCGCCAATACAATCAAGTAACTTTGAATGATTTACGACTATTTACATTGTTTCAATTCGTTTCTAATATATGTTAACCTGCAGGTTTTACTATAATCCATCAACATTACCACTCAAGACATCCAACACCTCTAAGTTTTCAGATTTTTCATGTATTTCTTTGACCTTCCAACATGGCCAAGGCAACCGTATCGGCTGGAATCTGTAAGCTGGTGCCACTGGCCACAAGACCTAAAAGCCTCAGCGGGTTTTAAGGGGAAGTCACCGAACCCAAGGCATCCAGTCAATACCCTTTTCTGGTTCCCTTAATAGGTGGTAGGTGATATATAATCACCTAATTGGCAATATATACCACTTATATACCACTTATATATTGGGTGATTGTATATTATCACCTACCAACTATTCAGGGAACCAGGAAACTCCATTGATCTAGTGCCACCTCCTGAGGAGAAGGTATGGACTGGACCTCCAAAAAATATGTCAAAAAAACACACCAAACCTCAGGAGAAATTACATTTGGATGTCAATGGTAAGTATAAGGTTGTGGTTGTTCCCCTTCCAAATGGCCGATCTCCACTCTATGGCGGTAATAAATGGAGGGCCCATCCTAAGCACTGAAACTAACTGGGATGATCCTTCAAGTAAATCACCACTCTTTCCGCTCTTTCCGAATCGTCCACGAGCCTCGGCTGGTGCGGAGGCACTTGGTTCATCAAAAAGAAATCGCTTAGATTGTTCTAAGCTGCTTTACACTGTGAAAAGTAGGCTGATGCATCCGCAGCAGTGCTTCAGCCTTTGCTTTGCGCTGCTGCGTAAAACGGATAGAGATGCACTGCGTCCAGAAGGAAACTACGTCAGAATTCGGTCTGATGTGAAGGACTCGACATTCTCTTCCAGTAACTTGCATCAATCCTCGTTAGAAACTTGCAAGACTGTTCGCCCGTCGTACAAAAGTGTGATGTTCTTTCGTCGCAACTGGAAGATACCAACGTTTTGAATGCTGATTGTATCTGAAACCAATTGTCGAAAACTCATCCTCAAAAATTGTATTGAGTTCAAACCAGGACACCAACTTCGCTGGTGCTTCTGCATGTTCAAGCGTCGACAACCATCTCAAAAACGCCCCCAGCCGGTCAACTCGATATCTGAGTGGCACTTCAAGTGAAGGCTCAAAAGAAAGTGACACCACCGACAAATCTTCCTCTGTAAGGCGTGGCTTTCGTTCAGCCGTGGCGGTTGTTGGTTTTTCCTTGACTGCCCGCATGCCAATTTGAACTATTGTTTGATGAATTCCCCGTCTCAGTTGATGCATAAGCCCGACCTCATGTTTTGTTCGAGCCCACTGTTCAACCAATGTCGGATAACTGTACAAGCTTGATTCCGCAATCGCATCTGCTGCGCTGTTGCCCTGAAAAACCCACTCTTCAAAATCGTTCATTGCTCCCTGTGGTGATTGATGACTGACAACTTTGAGTACTGTAAGTAACAAATGGCCCAGTTGTCGTATATTGTCATGAAGGTGCATCCACAAATCTACATCTTTTTGATTCGGCTTGAAGCTACGAGGGTATTTATGGTATTTTTTGATACGCTTAAAAACTAGATCATTATCCACCCATAGCACTACCGGTCTCTGTGCCACAGCTGCAAGTAAATCACCATTTCGTGTCAATTTCGTAAAAATCAAACCCAAAGATGCAACCAGCCAACCAGCCTGGGAAGCCATAAATGAATGAGCCGTGAATCAGTCGGTGTGGGTTTGATTTTTCTATATATAGATTCACGCTGCAAATGAACCAATTGTAGCCCAAATGTATATACCGGTTCACGATGTCCACCCAGTTTGCCACCACACTGGAAAGTGATAACTTTTTCATCAAAAGTGAAAGGACTGGAAATAAAACATCTTTCAAACCAACCACCGTGTATGCAAGAATATACCAAACATGACATGGGTCTGTAGTGCATACACAAACGTATCCCAAGGACAAGCTTTTGAAGTTATTTCTTGATTATAAGTTGGATTATATTGCATTACCTTCTGTTGAACTAACTCAGACTCAGCAACTGGAATCTTGCATTTGCGATAAATATTGAACCTGTTTTGTTTTTTTTCAATTGCTATGTTCAGCAGAGCGTATTTTCCTCAAGTGAGACATCAAAGCTGGCAGCAGCATGATAGCAACAATACCATCAATATGTGAGATTCAACATGGGATACGCTTTCGTACTGCAATTTAAGATTGGCATGATACTGACAGTATCAAAATGTATGACAGGCACCATGCCTTTTTAAGCCATCTTATCTTCTGTTGACCCGCACTACCATAACTTTGGTCTTCTTACATTCCCCATCAAATTGACCAACCAAACATCTTGGAAGTTATCCAACAGCAGCAGCTGTTAACAAGTTGCTCAAAATCGGGGTCCCCCGGTGACCAATCCACACATCCCTCCCTCCAAACCCAACCGTTCCATCCGTATCCAGCTACTCTCGCCCACACAACGGAAGGTTCGTAGCTTGGAAGGACCTCTGGAGGTACCACTTGGATTGCAAGATGGGACCACCGGACCCAGTTATCAATAGGGTTATAACCCCACTTAGACACCCATTTATAAGGCCATTTATATAGGGATTCTAGCTATACAACCCCATGTATAACTGGTATGGGCCCGTGTATATATTGATTGTTGTTCGCTCATGTTGTAGTGTAAAAAACCGTGGAAATACCCCAAATGCCAAATTACATTATTGGTAAACAGTATCGTAGCATGATCATTCCCCCCATCCAAAATATACATGACCACTTTTACCCGGAAGCAAAATTAAGGGATTCAGAATCTGAAGTAGGGAAACGTAGGGAAACGGAAGCTGAATTTCAGAGGCATAATATTGGTGTGATACCCCTCCCAGCAGGAAGGCAACTGAAGCTATATACATACGGATTTCCAAGCTTTATATCTGCGATGACTGGGTAAAACAAACAATAGCAGCATTGAAATTTGACTCATCTTGTGTATACCTGGGGATGATTGTGGGTTGCAGGCAAATGCAAGTTCAGTTTCAGGTTCTCTTGAATAAAAGTCATCTTCAAGCCCTCCCAGAAGCAACTTGACAAAAGGCGCGGAGTTTTGGGGAAAAAAGGGTCAATCAAACAAAACCCTGGGCATCCAGTCATATTTATCAAAGAATGATGAATCGGTGTCCTTCATCACCTGACCTCAACGCAGGTCGTATTTAGGTGCCATGAAACCATTCTCCGTTTCGGTGAGCCAGGATCCCTATAGGCTTAATGAACCCCTAGAAGTATAGGGTTAAGTATAACCCGAGTTACACATTTATTTTCGGCTATTCATATGGGTTATATAATAATCAAATTGATGGGTTTAAGTCCTTGACAACTTGATGCGAAGCACATCTTCCATCTCTCGCGGTGTATCACTCCATATATGGCTGGTCAACCTACACCCCAATAACCATTGGTTTCCCTTAATAAGGCTTACTTATTAAACCCCCTCAAAACATTCTGAGAAATACGGGCTTAATAAGACCTTATAAGGGAAACCAATGATTAATAAGCCCTTACTTTAATAGCCGGCCTTATTTCAAATAAGGGTGTTACGGGGCCGGGGGTGTGGGTTTCCGGGATAGGGTGGATCGACCAAGAAACGTTCCATTGGAAATGCTCCAAGAAATGGCAGGAGCATTCACCAACCTGAGGGCGTCCCAGTTGCGAGGTGGGGGGATCTGGATCTGCCCCGTCAGGACTCAATGGGTCACGCATGACTTGGAGAAAAACCAATGAGAACTGAACCGAAACTTCCCGTTGTTTGGTGGGATATGTTTTTCATATAGTGAACCCTGAAAAAGGTATGAATTTGGAGATTTTTGTTTGGGGATCTTCAAGCGGCCAAGAAAAGGATGTTGTTGTTGAATTATTTTTTACTCAGAAAGGCTGAGATTGGTGTCTCTCTTTTTTGTTGAATTTACATTACCCCCACTGAAAACTAACGACTATTCCCTGATGATTAATGGTTGTTTCAGATAAATGTCCTTTCCAAATGGCCCCTTTTCACGGGACATGTTCACTTTTTTTTGCGGGGGAACTTCAAGTTGACGTAAGGTTTGTTGAAGACTAATTTGAAGACTAATTGACTGGCTACCTTTGTTGGATCCTGGGACGGCAGTTTAGTCAATCAATTCCGGGATATCAAATAGCATTATCAAAAAAGCGTCTCTCTTCCTGAATATATATATATATATGTATATATATGTATATATTTGTCAAATCAAACATTCATACATGAATCAAATCATATATGTACAACTGTTTTTTCAGAGCCATCCAAATAACTATACGTCCAAACACAAAAAAGAACAACACCAATCCCATCATCCAATCTCCAAGGGACTGGAAGGCCGCATCACTAAAGGTCTCCAAACGAAAGCTCTGCGCCACGTCCAAGACCGACAGCCCGGCCGTCGTCAAGGTGTTGGCCTTGTTGACAGCACATGCTGTGGAAATCTCCGCATCCCCAGCAGCGGTTGGAATTTTGTTATGAAAAAATTGCTTGGCAACCAAAAATGGCATGGATTTTTCTTTTGGGGGGGGGAGATGTTGGGAATGGTTTGAAATAAAGGCCTCTACTAACCGACCTTCTGCATGAGGCCTTAGTCATGCTTGGAATTGTATGGCTCGTGGAGCACGTGATAAGCAGGAAAGACTGGTGTGAGATCATGGGCCACCAGGCAGATCTTGGAAAGTCATGAAATTTCACCAGTGCTGACAATGTCAAAGTGCTCCAAATGGAAAGTATATCTCCAACCCTTTACACATGTGAAATGTTCAAAAACCTTTGTTGACCTGCCATATTTTTTCACTGGTTGGTTAAGAGGGATCCTTATAAAAGTATATATTACAGTACAATCCCCATACAACTGGGTAGTATTTCATCCCCCATATGAACAACATAAGCAGGGCCAACCGAGTTCCCAAGCCAAAGTCGTTGCGAAGGTAGCCTCAGTGTTCAGGAGACGTATGGTGATGTACCCAATCAATCTACCCTAAGGGTTGCTGTAATAATATGTACCTCTAAACAATATCTGTATTATATCTATATATATATATACATAATATCAATAAATAACATATATCTGTATGTTTTGTTAAGAATTTGCCATCGCTTTCAGATATAGGTTGTAAATCCTATAAGGCGATTTACAAGGGACAATTTGGTAAACGCCAACTCACTTCAACCAACCAAAACCATATTGTTGAAGGTAACAAGCCCATCATCAATCATGAATCTCCGGGGGACCTTAATCAATGGTTGTTAGCAATCTCTTTAAGAAGGCCTTCTTTCTTGGGGGAGGGGGCGGCATGCCATTGGGGAGGGTCCTGTTATATAGATTCCCATGAATCGAGGCAACTTCATAAGGCTATTGATCTATTGAAAGAACCAGCAACCTTCATTACTAGCTACTACCGTATTGAGGCAGGTAAGCTAATCTATATAAGTAGACACAACATGTCATCAAGATGAACTACGAGATGATACAAGTATAACTGGGTGATGGTTCAGAAAAACACCTCCAAGGGTTCAAAATACCAGGCAAGATGGGGTTGCATCTTTCTTACCTTGAGAGTTCCAGGGTGAAACCACCGAGTAATTTTGAGAGGTGTGTAGGTCCAACATGCCGATGAGATGATTACCACTTCCACCAAAAGCAGGAAAGCTACTGGGCTCCTAAAAACAAATCAGGTCTTCCAACCATCCATCATTTTCAACGGCTTTTTTGGCTGTTGCAACGGAACGGGGGTGTAACTCTTTCCAGCGACCTGAGATTAACGATCAACACACCAGGCCGATGTTTGCTTCAAGTCTAGGTGCGGAGTCGGCAGCAATAGAAGAGGCCGTAGCCAAAACAGCCTGAAAACAACAACGTCGCGAACAGCTGGAGGACTCAAAAGAACAAGATCTACTGAATGGATGCATCCGTTTTTCCTTGAGAAAGGTCCGGTGAGTGAGATATCTTTATGTTTTTGGCTAAAAAAATCAGCAAGTTGGGTGATCAACAAAAAATACTCAACCATCAAGTGACTGACATTGTAGCATTGACAGCAAAACAAAGAAGCAAAGATTGTACCCTAGCTCTTTAACCCCTCCATGTTGGAGCCCTTTAAAAGGGGGATGGGGACCCAATAAATGCCCAAGTGTATTGATGGGGTCCCCAGGACCCAAGGGTTTTCCCACCCATTTTCCTTATGAATCTGATTGCAATTTCCAGCCTGTGCTGATGCCAAAGGGACAATCATCTGGTAAGTCACCTGGCGGGAATTTAAGTGACTCATCGAATCAACGGTTACCCATAGGATCAATGGGACTGGGATATATTTCCTAATATTCAGTTGATTTTTAATAGTACATGTAGGTAAATGTACCATACATTCCATGGAATCCTATGGGATATGAATTGTAAGAAATAATATTTAATAGTTAACCAAGCTGTGTTTTTACTGGTTTGTTTGGGTGGAAAAGTTCTAAGGGTACGAGTTTGTTCCCAAGAATCCTTTTTTCACCAGCGTATCCCACAAAAAAACACAAAATCCAAACCCACCAAAACCCAAAGCAATAAGTAGTGACTGAAGTTCATTTCATGGAATGCTTCAGCAGCTAGTCGTGGTGAGAAATATTCTCAGTGCAGTTCGTAGTCAAATGAAGCAAACACCCCACAGAAAAACGTTAGACACCTAGGAAACAGAAACCAACAACATTAAACATAGAAAACACAAACAGAAATCCAAAAGCAAAAACATGTACTTTCAGCAAGCGTTAGACACCTAGGAACAGAAACCAATGGAGATGAAATAGCGGGGTGTCATGATATGACAACAAAGCTCACAATAAAATGCCACTGAATATTAATATTGAATGAATCGATCAGCTCAGCTTTATAGATATAATGTCCTTGTTCACATATACTATATACATTTGAAAAATGAAAGCAACATTGCACTCTACAATATGTCCAGTATTAAAAACCAAGTGATCGATCAGTAGCACGCCTTTTTGCGATCTTGAGCCAAAAACCAAGTAATGAAGCTTTGTTACTTCATGGCTTTCATGGCGTTTGTTGCCTTTATGGCCTTCATAGCCTTCAT
>DF239834.1:0-29636 GCA_000507305.1 Breviolum minutum Mf 1.05b.01
GAGGACGCGGACCACACCAAAGGCCAACATGACCATGTGACAGGAGGTGAGGACGCGGACCACACCAAAGGCCAACATGACCATGTGACAGGAGGTGAGGACGAGGATGTGAAGCACAACGTGGAGGTGAACCAGGAAAAAGGCGAAAAGAACCATGCTACAGGACCTGGGGCTACGAGAAGCATGAGGCAATATATTCAATAACAGGGAGAAGGGGGGGAAAGCAAGGAGGCGGTGTTTCTTTATCGAAGAATGACCAGGAAATATAGAAATGCTAGCTTTTGGCTTCAGGTGGTATTCATGGGGGGAGGCGCCGAGCCCTCCCCCCCAACCACCCCTTCCGGCTTTGAGATTTTTGAGATGAAATTCTATGGCATTCTTTGGTTTTGCTTTTATCCTTTTGTTACGTTTCTGTTTCTTGTTGTTTGTTATTATTATTGTTCCTCGTCCGTAGTTGCTGGGGGTTTGCTATTGCTTGTTAGATATTGTTTGTTGTGTTGTTTGTGATATTGTTCTTTATTATTGTGATAGTTAGGATATCTTTTATGATACTGTGTTGCTTCAGTACATGGTTTCTGACATGATGTTATTTTGGGTTGCTTTTTGTCCATTGTTGTTCGCTGTTGCTTGTCTGTGATTTGATTGTCAAACTTGCCTGGTAAATGGAGAAAACGCAACGCACATTATGGCACATCGATCTTAAATGAAATGGACATTATCGAGGAATGAAGTAAACATGATGAACAATCGAGGAAATACAGTAACAATTGTGCAACATGCTGCGCGGAAATAATCTTGCCTGGTTCGTCATCCCGAATCAAGCAACATACTAGCAAAGTGAAACCGAAATGCCGTACAATCAAATGAAAGCATAAACTCTGCATAAAACCTGCAAGAAATATAGTGAAATGTGCACTAAATATAGCGAAATGAAAGCAACATGATTGACATTGACAGCAAGAGACCGCAAAATCTCAAAATGGTAAACCAGAGTAGCAAGATGGAGAGCAACAAGAATAAAATTGAAGAAACACATGAAATCTGGGAAACAGCAACATAGCAAAAGCATAGCGAATTGCAAGGACGAGACCACAAAATCGAAGAACATGCTGAAAACTGACAAGAACATGTAGCAAAACCAACGGAAACTACCAAAAAAAGGAACGACATGGAAAACCAAAAAAAACAACAAAGCATCCAAACCGAAATTACTTACATGCCCGAAAGACGAGGAAGGAAGGCATGCAGGAGGGAATGAAGGAGGGAATGAAGGAAGCTCGAAGAAGTCGGTGAAACCCGACCGTAAGTAGTGCCCATCATTTGGAGCTGTAGCACATCAGTACCGATCATGGTGAAGGGATGATGGCCTCAGGGTGCCATTACAGTGCTCTTTTTGTAAGTTTTTGGACATTTCCATTGATCATTGATTTTGATTGATCATTTTCCGTTGATCGTTTTCCATTGATTCCATTTGTTTCTTTTTGATTCATTTCACGTCTTTCAGGACGTGGTGAGGAGGTGAATCACATTGTGGTTGACAAGATCCAAGGCCAAAATCATTCGGACACGAATAACAATTCCGCAGGATCTGACTCCAAGACCCCTTGGAATGTTACCTTGGATCCAGCCACAGAAGCGCGCCTGAAAATCGTAACGGTGCCGGCCAATGGTCCGATCAACGTTTCGAACGTTTCGAACACCAGCAGTTCCACTTCTGCAACTTCAACGCCTCAAAGCACTTCTGGAAACATCTCCGAACCTGGAGGGAATGACACGAATGACACAAACGACACTGGCGAGCTAGTACACCAAGTGGGAATGGACAGTGTCATTTCCAAAGGCACGGTGGAGGGTTGGGATCCACTGATTCGGTTGGGATCCACAGATTCTACTCTCCTGGCAGGAACGCCTCAAAGAAGGTCACCACCAATGCTTGTGAAACAACCTGCTCCCCAGGACTGTCAGCTTGCAGACTGGAAGGTATAGAAACCCTGTAAAGAAACATGCGGACACAGACAGATGCAAAAGATATTATACAAAGATTCATATCATATATCTGTATAGGCGGTATAGGCGCATATTCACATAGTCTGTTTTTTTTAAAAACACTCGTATACATATGGTTTATTTGTGCACCTCAGCAACGAGGTTTGCTATCACCCTGATTGATCAACTAGCAAAATTTCGGATTTCCAGGCAACCGCGTGAAACCGAAGTGGCCAGGATCACAGGCTCCAGAGACGTTGGAAAATGCACCCTGCGTCAGAGCGCTTGGACATTGCTGAAGCAAACGAAGAGAGAGCACCTTGGCGGACGACGAGGGTGAAGGAGTTATCACTACTCTTGTTAGTTTACAGCTGGTGCGTTCAAGATTTTTTCCGCTTCAGCCTCTCTTGCTTAGAACACGGTCTGAGGCCCGTCATACACCCGCGCATGCGAAGCAAGAGGAGCCGGAGCAGGAACAAGCCGAAAGTGCCACGGAGAAGAAGGACCACTCGGAAACCAAGGAGCACAAAGAACCCAAGTAGCGCATCGCCAGCTAACTTGGTCTCCGGCGTTTGCATAGTGTCTTGCAGGCCTTGTCTAGCCAGGCAGGGGTTGAACAAATATTACAAGAGCATTGCAAGTCATTGTGAGAACAGTACTCTCAGTACTCTTTTTTTGCATTTTTTTGCGGGGTGGTCTAGCGATTTTCTGCAATAGTTCTCCATGAATTCCATGACATTTTTTGTTGTGCCAGGTGGGCTTCAAACGTTGGTCGCAGCCGTGACGCGCCCTCGTTCAAAAAGGAGTCGCAAGTGCTTAGCTGCAAATCAGCAGGACAAATAACCGGAAGTTGTGCAGATGCAGCAGAGAGAGAAGTGGTACCTGGTAGGAATATCGCTAGGACCCAAAATTCTGGAAGGATTGTGCCAGTGCATGATGATCTGTGACACATTGGGTCTCCACCCATCTGAGGTTGAAAATGTCATTGGGTGTCTCAGTTCCAGTGTGGGTTCTCAGCTTCAGAGCCCCATAAGCCTGGTTCTGATTTTTCTTATCCCATGTATGATAAGGGACATGAATGCCAACATCATCATATGATTCATCAAAGTTCTTAAAGATACAGTTTGATACAGTACTCAGTACTCCTTGCAAGAAACCCTCAGGAATTGGGATGGGTTGACTCTTAATAAAATCACAAGATGCTTTTTTTCCCTCTTAGAATTTGTAGACCATGGCTACGTTGTCCATGTGACATACTGTACATGACACATTGCTTTCACGCCTTTGCGTGCTAAGACCAATCGCTTTCAGAAGTTCCTCTCCAGAAGTGATTCTACCAATGAGCCTGAAGGTGGGAAAGGGGAGAACCCATGATCACATAAATGACAATGTCATAAGGCTGAGAGGCTTAGCGTTAGATGATTCACTTTTGAGAATGGGCTTCCAAGAAACTGTGGAGCATGGAAGAATCGCCTCAGATGGAGAAGACGAGCCCTTGACGCTGCCAGAGATTGAGGAAGAACATTGCTCAGTTTGAAACTCAGGAATTCAAGAGATGGATTTTTAGTAGCCATGGGGTTTTCCGGCCAAACTTTGCAGCTATTTTTCTCCTCATTGCAACTGATGGGGATGTCGGAAGCTTTCCTTACCTAGCAAGGCTTGGCGTGCGGAGTGGGACAAAGCTGACATCGAGCTGGTGGGGGCCCACGACAGATTCTTTTCGGCGATTGGTCTCCAAAGCTTTAAACCAAAAGCTGGATGCACCCAGGAAAATTCACACTTTGAACATAAGAATGGAGGTGGATGGAAGATGATTTTCCTTTTCAAAAGGGGTGATTTTTGTTTTCAGTTTTAGCCGTTAATTTTCCGGGGTGTGACAGTTGCAATCTTAGCCGCGTTTCATGTGAAGTTTCAAGGCTTCATCTTGCTCCAGTTTCTGTTTCAGCATATCCTGCCAAGCTGTGTTCTTTGAATCAGGGCTCAAGCGGGGAAGGCTTAGGCCAACTTGAGTAAGGTCAACATTTACTCTACTGTCAGTGATTGCAGAATGCATTGATCTTGCTTGTATGCAAAGTGCAGTAAAGTCTGAATCTTTTCAAGGGATGCACCACGCACTTCTGAAGAGTCTTAGGCCCTATAGTTATACTAGCAGCCCTGGCGAGATGATTCCTTGTGCAGACTTGGGGGTCGGATGAGCCAGATTCTTACGGCCTTGCTGGACTCCCAAGATGGCTACGCTACCACTGAGTGTGACAGCACACAGGTGGATTCTCAGCTGAGTCCAAGATTCCGTGAAGACCATGAAGACCATGGAGATGAAAATGATGCAATTGCGAAAATTGATGTCTGCTCCACAGACGAAGATGTAGATACAACAGCCAGTGAAGGTACAGAAGATGAGAGCAAGGAAAGTGCAGTGAAGCAGTTGAACCAGTTGAGCCACTTAAGTGCAGGAATAGAGAATTGCTTGAGGCATTTGGTGGGTTTGGAGGTTTTTCAAAGCCTCCACCCTTCTGCACCTAGGATTTTCCAACGTCAGGTGGAGGCCATTTGTTGTTTAGATGCCTTGGTGTCTAGTGGTCGCTACAAGGCACAGCAGCTGGGGCTCTTCTCCAGAGAATTCAGCACCACAGGTTGTAGAAACTTCCTGGTTGATACTCATGCGGGTTTTGCCCTAACAGCATCACCACAAAAGTGGCATGGCGGGGCATTTGTTGGGCGGCATTTGTATGAAGTGCTACTGGAGAACAAGCCATGCTGGCTATACTTTGATCTCGAATTTTCTCGTGTGGAAAATCCAAGCCATGAACCTCACGTGGTTGCAGAAGCATTTGTGGAACTTCTGAATCAATTCTGTGATCTTCGTTTTGGTCAACTGATTGACCGAAGCACCTTCTACGACCTTGACTCCACCAATTCAGAGAAGTTTTCCAAACATATCATCGTCAAGAAGTTGATCTCCAAATTTGCTTTAAGCACCAACCTGGCATTCCACAGCAATGCCCAAGCTGGTTGTTTTGTGAAACTCTTCATGGAATTTGTCAGGGAGCAACGTGAGGTGCCTTAGCTGCAAGCCAACTTCTTTGTTATTTCAAGATTGTCACTGGAACCTGAAACTCATGGGTATTTTGGGGTAGTCATTTGAGAATCTCCACTGAAATCTCCAGATTTTGCCTGGTTGGAGGCTGGTGACCTTCTGGCAAAGCAACTCTTCGTCAATGCAAAGCCCAGAAAGGGAAAGGAGATGCAACTTGGACCCAAGAGGCTTCTGGTTCAGGCTTCGCAACTCAAGTGGTATGTTGTATGTGATTCGCATGCATATTTGGCGTTTGGGCCGTTTGGGTATGAAACACACACATTTTGAAAGTGTAGAGTTCGTGGGTCTCAGAATTTGGTTCCGTGTTTTTCTAGTAGGAACCTCCATTCTTCATGCACCCAAGGAATGCAGAGAGAGAAGTGGTGCCTGTCGTGGATGAATCTGTGTGGCTTGCAGCCAATAGGTTGAGGCTTTTGCAGAGTCAGAGTGACTGCCAAACTCGGTTGATGTTTTTTTTTTTCTCCTCGCATGTATGCAAAGTAAATATCGGGATAGATGTCTAGTATAATTCTAGATGCGGGACATCATGTGTAGAGGTGGCATGCAACTATGCATTTCCTGAGGGCCGGGGATGGACCCAAGGTATACTCGAAATCGCTGCTTCCGTGTACTTTTCAGTTCCAAGCTGCTTGGTCAGACCAGTTGCAACGCACAGCTTCGCAGTAAACTTAACTAATTTCCTGGTTTTCGGGCTGATTTCCTGCTTGTGGATCACAAGATCCAACACGATACATGAAGATTACCAAGGTTTGGGAAAAGGAGGCCCCTTTTACCCACCTGGGGCCAACCACAACACCCAGCTCGACAGCTCCTTGACAGCCTTGCATCGTTCGTTCCGGAAGGCACGACCCTGTTCAGGCCAGTCTGCATGGTGCGAGATGATGGACCATGGTGAACGTTGACCGCTAGGTATTTTTAATGTATTTTTAAGTCATGTTTTTCCATTGGTGTTTGCATCTGGCTTGGATTTGGGCATGGTGTTCTTGACCTGTCAGGCATCCGTTGGTGCCAGTTGCATGTCACCAACACATTCGAGTGAAGAGATCAGGAGCACTGGAGGGTTCAAACCTGAAGGCTCAACTTCCTAAAGCAGATGCTGCCTTGCTTGACCAGATACCGTGTCAGTCTGTTTTGCTTTTGATGTCTTAGCTTCCCAAGAAGAAACTCAAGAACAGAGCTCTTAGGGTGTGCAGGGCTTTTTTCCAAAAGGTGGTGGATTTGTCCCATTTTTTCATACAAAACGTGGCATTATGTCACTGCCAATCTCAGGTTGTGGAAGTGTCACTTTCAGAACATTCAGCACTCTTCAGGCTTGGCTGGCAGACTCTGCCTCCTGTGATCTTGAACCATGCTGTTCATGCTTATGTTCATATTGCCTATTGTCGGAAGCACGCCACATCGAAAGAAAACGAGGTGTTGATATTCATTGCAGGTTCATCACAATTACAATTGGATTGCCCATATTTTTCCCACAAACCAAAAGATGCCTATATCATTACCGATATTTGGTTGGACTTGAATACTGATATGTGTTTAGATATCTTCACGGCATTCCCTTTCCTTAAGAGTTTTGATTTGAAGGTTTCTATAGGCCAGGATTGAGACAGCAGGATTATGATTCAAAACTTTCCGCAGATGCAAGTGAATCAAATATCTCACGATCTGAGTATAGGTATTGAGAGGTTGGATATATGAGGATGTCCTCAAATGTAGAATTTCATGGCTACTATCCTCGAATTGGCCACATGAACGATGTGCCTGAGAGGCATTTGATTGAGCTTTGGGATGATTGTCGGCAGAAAAACGAGCCGAACCATCAAGCAGTGGGACCCACACGTGTGCAGCGGTGCTTGCTGATGGGCGAGGGGAACTTCATGGTCGTGGCGTTGGCGAACAATCGATTTTGCTTCAAGAAGGGAGCATCTCTGGTCAAATCTATTGAATGAATTAATTATATATAAGAAAATGTTTGGATATTTTTTGTTGCAGGACTTGCAGGGAGTGGCCAGAGTGTCATGACATGCTGACATGCCACGTGGTGCTGTAGCAGATCTTCTTTCAAGAATGACTATACTAACACGGGGAAAATGCCGGTTCTGTTGTGACCGTGATCGTAGCAAGCATCCAAATGGCTGCAAGGCATGTCATAGATCCAACGGCGTCTACCTTGTCATCAACCGGAAGCGCTGGGTTGTGTACCAGAAGTGTCACGACGTGGCAGATTGTCCAGATTTTCGCTCTCATGAGTTTGAGTTACCCAAGGCCTGCTTCTGTTGCCGAGTCCAGCATGGACTGGGACAGACAATCCAGAACTGACCTTTGAAAGGAATTCTCTACCAGGTGATTCACAGTAACCTTTTGATACCCTAGTTGGAAGTCACTTAATCTTTCCAAAAGGTCACTCAACCATCCCAAAAAGGTCACAAAGAATTGCCAGGTAGATGACTCGAAAGTTTGCTTCTTTCAGGTTCTCCGCCCCGAGGGTGTAGAAGAGCACTGTGATGACGCCATGAACCAGGAAGATGAGAATCAAAGAGATCCCATCTCTCAGGACTGAGTCACCCAAGCGCACGTTCAGCATCGTTCAGCCAAATGTTGCTAGTCTTCAAAATTTCTACTCATTTGCTATGTAGATTAGTTTCAGTAGTTGGGGCTTGTATTTTCTTTGCAAGTTGTAGATCTACGCTGGCTATTTGAATGTGTGCATGAATTCAAACAAGATATACTACAAACGAAAACATATCTTTAGAAACAGGTTGCATATACAGATATTGCATGTACGTAGACATGCATACACGTTGGTACACACACACACACAAACACGCAATGAGCATCTATGAGCACACATTCTGAACATCTGAAGGGGCAACATGATGATATGTGTGTGGCTGAAAACTATGGACCTCATGGTTTGGAGAGTCAAAATGCTCGTTTTCATCACAGGAGCTTCTTACCCAGATCTTCGATCCTGAGACTCCAAAACGGCACCAGAGGCGAGGCCGCGAGGCCTGTGTCATTTGTTCCACGGGCTCGTTGCTGCTTTTCCCTCAAAGGTGTGCTTCCAGATCCCGCAGTTCATCACCGAAACGATGGAGCAAGCGACTCACCAGGCGAGAGAGCTGAGACAAGTGAGGCAGAAACGTTGAACATGAGGCAACTTTTTTTTCTCAGAGATTTGGCCAGGAAACGGAGTCTCATCAAGTTTTTTCTCCCACCAAAAACGTTTGAAACAAAGGGAAAAGAAGGGATTTACAGTCGGAAGAGAGTCCTTTGCCATCATTTGACATGGAACTCATCCATCACTTCTCTGCTTTGAATAACTGAGGCATTCGTCTGGGGAATCTCAGTCCGAAAGCACCTTGGCAGATTGTTGGACAGATGCGGTTCTCCTAATTATGGTGTTGTGAGGCTCCATTTACGCAGGTCCAAGCGAAAGTGTGCGGGATCATGAGACTTTTATCAATGAAATCATGGAGCAACTTTACATCATAAAGGATTTTTATGTGAGACTTGAATCGAAGAATTCACATGAAGTTGCCGAAATAAGCTTTGCCATCTTGCACTCAGGACACCCTGGTGAGTTGCAGCATTTGCCCTGCGGAATGTGAACCACATGGCGAAGCTGTACCAAGCGAAGTGGATGAAATTGGTCCACCAAGCAACGTAAGAAACCAGCCAGAGAATCTAAATTGGAGCGATTGAAGTATATATAAATAAATATATATGTATATGTATATATATATATGGAGAATAGGTAGAGGCGCAGGTGATTGGGTTGGTGGTCTTAGAGGTAACCCCATGAAGTGTAAGTGTTATAGCGTACTTCAATACCCTAATCACCAATCCTCAAGCAGAGTTGTCTTTGATTGACTTGTTTTGCTGCCAATGCATTTGTTTGAACATCTTCACTACCTTTTGTCATCTGGGATGGAATGAGTGCTCAGTTGTCTCACCCTTCAGTTGCGACGTAGGCCTGTCATGGATGCTTTGCCTCATGTAGGAAAGTTTGATTTAGCATGGCCAACTTCACGGGAGTTACACAAGGACCATCAAGGACCCTACATGATGGAGACATTGCCGGGCAAAGCTTCTGCGGGAGTCGCAGTAGGACGATCATGCGAGAAAAAACGGCTTCAAAGCCTTTGGGAGCAGAATGGGATTGGCCTGGTGACACGCCCTTTTTTTCTTGCAAAAAGGCAAAGGAAAACCGTTGGCTGGCCAATTCCAAAGGCCAAAAAACCTGCCAGAAGTTTAACTTCTCCATTTCAACCGAGGCCGGGACTCGGAAAGCCTCCCGTTTCCAACGTGCAGTCAGGTTGGGGAGCAGCAGCCACCGGTTGGTGTGAAAAAGGTTGGTCCGTTGGCATATCCGGTAGATCCCGTTCCATCCCCGCGAGGTTGTTTCGCTTTCACCAAGTTTCCAGAGATGATGCCGTGGGGATTGGAGGTTTGGTCGAAATTGATGGGTTGGACAGTTGGCAGCAGGGTGCGGAAATGGTGCGGCAGGGATGTGCATGTTTGCAGCGTGTTTTGCATGGTGCTACCAGGCCGGAAAAAGCCAAAGGTGCATCCGTTGGTGCGTATGGTGCCTCAGTGGTCTCTTGGATGTTCCCCAAAAAACTTGAGAAAGCTTGCTTCGTGCATGTTGCATTTGTACCATTCACCAAATCAGGTGCTTTGTTCAAGAATCTCCTCAAGGAACTGTGCTGGGACAGTGCTGGTGTAGCGACCTCAGACTCTACAGATTCTACGACTCTTGGCACAGGAAGATAACAGCACAAAGAGTTGCCAATCGCATTAAGGATTGACCCTTACGTGCAATCACAGTGTTCCAAGCAAAAAATGGATCTTCCATGAAATGACAAATACATGTAGCTCATCAATGTTCACCAAGCAAACTGACACCATCACCAACTGGTTACCAATCTGCTGAGGATCGACCTTCCTCCATCATCACTTCTCGTGTGTTGGTTGGGGGCCCAGACCCATTTGGCCTTTGATGTTCGTTCTCCCCTCCTCCAAAGGGCTGGAAAGCAGCTTCACTAAGGTCCATGACCCGAGAACACCACCAGTAGTGAGGATAGAGCCCAAGGCATGGAAGATTGAAAAGGTTGGAAAAAACCAAACATTTTCCATGGTCTGGTCAGTATAATTTTTCATATTTTTCCAATTTTGTGTATTCTTTGACTTTGCAAATTTGCAGAATCTTTCAGGGTCAGCTTGGGGTGCTTTGGAACTTTTTCGAGACAGGTGCCACCAGATTGCCACAGAATGCGCTTCAATGCAGCCTTAGGTCAGGGGCTTTTGAACGGTTTCTTGATCTTTATGGCATTTTTGTGAGTCGGATGGGTTGCACTTATCATCATACACTCAGATAGTGATACTCCCCCTAAAACTGGCGTACAATTCAATCAAACAGACTTCGACCTTTAGACGACTGATACTCTGAAGGATCACCCACAGGGTGAAGTTATGACAACTGTGCAGGATGGAGATGGCACCGCTTCACACTTTCTCCTGGCAAAGTATCTTGCAGCAACTAAGGAAGTCATCCTGGAAAAAAATGAACAAAAGAAGTAGCACATAGACAGTGAAGTACAATCTTGGAATCATTATGAGTTATTGCCGGGTGTTTTGTTAGCACTTTGTCTTGATTTTCTTTGAGGTCCAGATTTTGGTGCAGGGACCCATCTTGGTATCGCAGGTGGGGTAATGGCATTGAGGGTGTGCGTGCAGTTGGGTGACTTGAATTCTGGACTTGTAAAGGCGAAAGAGGTAGATGGTGCAACTGCTATCTTCCTACATTTTTTGGTTGCGGATGCTTGTGGCAGGTCACCAATGACAATGCACGTCCCGTGCGCTCTGGCACAACAGCGGCGCAGCATGTGCGAAGTTTACTTGAGGCTGGATGATACTGGCCTGAAATCTCGATGATTCAATCAGTTACTGTTAATTTTTGTTGATGGCCGAAATCCCAGTTGATAAGTAGTGTATCCCAGTATTTACAAGGTTTTATACATCCCCGGTGGTTGTTTGGGATTTCTTCCATCAACAGTATCACTCCATTGTCCTCAGGCTCAGCTTCACGGGGATACGGTGAACCAACCGCCGAAGTTCATCATCCCGACCAACGATGGGGAGGAGGGCGTGGAGGTTAAGGCCAAGTCTGGGAAACCCAGAATTTGCAGGCTACTTGAGATCAAGGATGCCTTAGGTTTATGTTTATATTTTTATATATAAGATATATATATATATATAATATAGAATTATATCAACAGGCTCCGGAAACGGGACATTCCGTGATGGATGCTGAGGCCTTGGCATGAAGTTCAAGTGCAGTATGCCCTGTCTGAAACCTCAGTTCCGAGGGAATTCACCCGGAAACGCCAGTGTTAATGAAAGGTGCACTAATTATAATCAAGAAAAGAGGCAAGAGATTCTTCAGATGTCAGACAAACGCACAATTGGAATTTGATTCTTTTGATCATTGTTATTAGTCTGCTTTTCATCTGCCATTCTGATTGTTCTTCGTGTTCCTATCGCGGTTATGATTTGCGGTAAACAATCATAACCTTGATTATTATGACTCATATGTATCATCATTATCACCATTGTTCCCACTGTTCCCATTGTCGGCGTCATCATCATCATCATCATCATCATCATCATCATCATCACCATCATCTTGATGTTCTTTCAATAAAGCTTGCAGAAAGAGACGGACGCACATTTCAGCCCCTTTTCCTTCATACACTACGTGGATCTCCTGCAAAATGCTGGCAGCCCAGGACAGATCTGGGTCGCCCTGATGGTCTTGACCTCGATGATGAATGTCAATGTGCCAGTCGGAACAAACCTGTAGGAAGAGGATGTCCTTGGACAGCTTTAAATTATGTTAGTGGCTTCATCAAGCAGTGTTTGGGAAGCGCTGCCATTTTGTCCAAACCACATGGTATTTTAGAACCGGATTTGCATTGTCTTGCCCAGGTAGTACCGGCGGATTTTATGGGCTCATGCGACGAACGCGTTTTATCAAGCTGGAGGTGCGCCAGGATGTCGCAAGAATTTCATTGGGTAGTTAATCTGTGAAGCACAGGCAAGATCAAGGTGACTTTGTAACTCCTGTTTTGAAGCATTGGACTTGCGCCTTTTGTGATGCTTCACCAAGCTCCGCATCTTTTTGGAGGTCTTACGACGTCTCTTTGCCGAGGATGGCGAGTCCTTTCGCCCTGGGCTGGAGGATTTTCGGGACGAAACCCTCTCGCAGCCCTTGACCAACGCCTTGGCATCCTTAGAGTCAGCTCCAAGACCGCCTGGTTGGAACCTAGGTGAGGGCGGTACAAATGGATGGGCATTCGTTTGGGGTTCTTGGGACATGTTAGGAGTAGGACTTTTTTGACATGTCATGACTTGTCATACGTGCGCTTAATTGCACAATAAGTTTTGAGTTCTCTTCTGAAAAGCTAGGGTCTTTGCACTCCATGTGTGATTGGTGAACAGGTGGGGATGTAGTCTTCCCACTTAAATTGCCCAGAATGCGAAAATGGGACCGCAGAAATTCCGGCACATCAGAATTCTAACTTGAAGATGTGCAAGGTGATGATGCGGATCTTCATGTGCTGGAAGCTGACTCCACCATGCGAACGTGGGATGTCTCAGCTGCCACGCTTGCAGCCGTTCAGGGTGCAGCACGCCGGTGCCAAGGCGCATGTTGCTCCAGTATGAGAAGAACGAATTAAAGCGGGCTGGGGGCACCTGGTATGCCAGCGAACTATATGGCCACAAGATGGTAGACACTTTCTGACAAAACAATTCTGAGGAGCCTGGAGGAAGCCAAAAGAAGTTTGAGAAATTTACGGATTCAATGGATTCATGCTGTGCAGTCCTCCGCGTGATTTGATGTGTCCTTCCTGAGGATATCCTTTTCCTCAAGGGTTGTCCTGGACTCAGGGTATCTGATGGTGAACTTTCCCAACTGTTCTGGTCTGGATGGTCTGGTGCATGTGCAGTCAGGATGAACTCTGAGTATTTCCCTTTCCCTTTTCCACACTTTCAATGTTGCCTGTAAAGTCTTGGGACGTTGCATTCTACAAAGATATTTGTGTGAACAGCTTTGGGTTATTTCGGATTCCTCAATCCTGAAGCATCTCGAAGCCCAATTCGCTTGCATAAATGCAAGGCTTTGAGCAGCGTGAAGGTCGGCTACAAATGCCTGCTCCAGACTCAGTGCTTGTTACAGATTCAAGGTTCCAAGTTGCAAATTTGGTGCATACTGTATACTTTGTCAACTCCATAATCTCCGCCTGTTCCCACTTGATCAAGAGGTCTCAGTCTACTCAGACTAGGTGTCGATTGGCCACAGTGATCCAATGGTTGCACTTCTTGGCCTCTACCAAGGGCACCGGTGCTTCAGAAGATCTTCTCGCCCTGCTCTTGATCGCTTTTACACCATCCTTTGTGGTTTTTAAAAGGCAATGACCAGGGTCGGAAGCGTTAAGAGAGAAGCAGTAGCTGAGCAAAACATCCATTTCTTTGCGAAATCGTTCAACGTCCAGTCCTCCACCCAAAGACTTGATTTGGGTTGAGACCGGGCTGCCAAGTATGCAACAGTTTTTTTGTGAAAGAATTTCGGATAACTTACCCCACCTTTGGTCTCAACTGTTCCCAAATACTCTGAAGCCGAGGTGGAGACGATGACTGTCCAAGAAGCAAAAGCGAGATGTCACACCATGCAGGGACCTTAGAGCCTTAGATGCTTCCATGACTTCTCGATTTAACTGCGGAGTAACATGTGACTTCACGACTTCAACTGAGGCGTGGCTGTGGTGGATTCTGCTTCCAGGGCCGAAATCTCGGGGTTCATCTTGGAGGTTGCTTGAGGGTGTTAAGCCTCTCAAGGCGTGAAAACAAAGCCTGATTTAGGTGACATGACCACTTCGCCGGTGATGATTCACTTCAAAGGTGGGAGAAAATGAAAGGAGTTTTCTCTGCACATCCTATGGCCTTTTGAGGTACCTCCACAGGGTCAGTCTAGTGCAATTTCTGATATTTGTGAACAAAATTCAAGGAAACCAGCTTTCATTGTCATGACCTTTGACCTTTAACATTGCATGTTTGAAAGGTATTCGTATCCAGAAGCATCTGATGATTTCACTCGTTCCAAATCTACCCATGGAGGCTTCGGTCACGAAGCAGTCAGCGCAGCAGTAGGTCTTGGAGCCTAGGGATACCTGCCCATTGCCCGGCCCCGTTTTTATTGACACATGTTTAGGACCTGGATGTGATGAAATTGTGCTAGGATGTGGATTGATGTGGATTGTGAATTTCTATCATGGATGTTTTTGATAGATCAAACTAACTGCATCATTCCAGTATGGATTGGCCTGCCAGCAGAATGGAACTATATAGAATCAAAACCTAGAAATTGGTATGGAGACCCGTTTGCAACACTCTTCAAGGGAACCGTTGATTCGGAAGGTGGCCATGCCACATGGCTCACGTCATTCAGATGTCGCTTTGAGACACTATTTCAAATCATCAAACATTATGGGCCCTCATAAGGTTGATCGATAAAAGCCTGCAGCAATTGAGACGATTAAAAGATGTTATGTCTTTTCAAGGGTCAGAATTGATTTCCATCTCTACCCCTTCAAAAGGTATATTTCATACATTTACAAAGGCTTTCAGGAACAAACGGTACATTGTGGATCATCTTAGCAGGTTGGACCTCCTTCTACTTTGAAGATGGGGAAAAGGCCTTGGTGAAGCTTCTGGCGCAGCAGTATCAGGTGCTTACCATGGAGGGTCGGGGGGAAATTCCGAGGGCTATCGTGGACCATTTTTTGGATTTTCCACGAGCGTGGCATTTCTTGCAATCAGATGGTGGTAACCTGGTGGTATGTAGATGAAGCCGGGCAACCTATCCTCACAAGAAACCACATTCCTCCCTTGGCTTAGGCACGCTTCTGCGATCCTGACAAGCCTTGCAGATCCTGGGTGGTGCACCCAGCGCTTCCATTCTTCTTTTTGGGTTGAAACCAAGGATTTGGGGGTGAGTTGGGAATGAAAATTGTTGGAAACATCCATGTGAGCCTTCCGGTTTCGAGTTGCCGCAGCAAAACTCAAGTTCACAGCTTGTTTCAGATTGGTTGCAAGCTTGCTGTTGTGGCTGCAGCACGACATGTATTGATCAATACAAAGTAATCAGCACAATGGCACAAATGCACAATCCAATTGAAACCATACGCAAATACGGAGCAACAGTTAGCATCAGCAGGAGAACATAACTCTTGAAAGATTGGCCTTCCATGACAAAAGCCATGTTTTTTTCCGCGGCATGAGTTCTTAGAATTGATTCAATGACATAGCTGGATGCTGAAGGTTTTATGGGGCAGCTTGCAAGGCATTTCGCAAGGGTGATCCCATGCGCATGGCACTCGTAGCATATTCCCATGGCCTTTCACTTGGGATACGTTGCTGACTCCGATGAGGAAGGCTGGCTGACTGTGATGCGCAATGCTGCTCTGCCATGTCGCAGTTGTAGACTTGTAGAGCTAGTATTGTTTGGCAATGCTTTCAATGCTTCGGACAGACGGAACAAATTGAATACATGCCACTTTTCTTTTTGATGGACATGTTTTCTCAGCTCTCCATCCTTGGTTTCACGCCCATCATTGACCTACATGCTACATCCCTTGATGTCAGGCGACCCAACCCCCAAGAAACGCCATCGAGAAGAGGCTTGGCTTGGGGAAGAATCTGAGAAAATTAGAGATCAGTGTTTCCGCCAAAAATCGCTGTGGTAGGGAACCGAAGAAGCGAAGAACAGCCACTTGGAAAGCTCCAAGAAGGCAGGGTTGAGCATTTTGGTGCTGTGGGTGATATTGATTAACATCGCGAGATGGGCCTGGGTTTGAAGATGCAAGATAACTATAGATGACTACTGTTTGAAGATGAAGATTTCATGAAGATATAAGATGAAGTGTGTTTTGGATTGTGTTTTTGCCTCATTTTCCCTTACACTAACAATAGGGGCAAGCAGTTGGAATGGATTGTGACCGCGAAAAAAATGCAGGGGCCACCTCCAAAGCGGCGACAGACCTTGTGCGGGGACACAAGCTGTGAAGGTGATTGTTTGCATTTTGCAAAATTTGAGGAGAACTCTTCCCAATTTATCCTCATAGCTTTGCATTCCTTCAGGTCCCCCTTTTCAAGATGCTGAGGATCTGAAAGTATATTCTATGTGACAGCATGCGCATGCAAATGTACTTATGATGCAGTCTTTTACATGTATGCTATAAAAGAATCTCTGTTTGCCAGTCTATTTGTCCATATGTCTGGTACTGTAAATATGCTGCATCTCCATTCTATGGGGCCCACTAGCTGTTGGTCCAACCTATGACGAACCAAGGTTGGCCTTCACCGGCAAAGAGTCATACTGCCCTGCTGAGCTTAGTACCGCCCCGGCCAAGCCGCCCGCGGAGCTCAGCAAAAACACCACAACGACAGAGGTCCGACCGGTGGGCTATACACTGCGGGACTTGCTACTTGGCTCGTGCAAGCGGAGCTGTAGGGTAAGTTGGTGGTTAAGTTGGTTGGTGCGTGAATCTTGGAGATACTGTACTTATATCTTGACCCTGTGCATGTTGATTAAAATTCAATTTTGCGACATTTGGGATGGGTGTTTGGAAGCACGTTCCATCAGCCAAGACCATCAAACATCTCCAGTCCATCCAAACATCAAGGCGTCGCGTGGTGACTGCCTCGCTCCGGCGCTATGGGCAGCTTTTGCATTCGGAGGAGCTAGAGGCACTGCGTGCCTTTGAGTTGCTTGTCACGGTTAACTCATGGGACTTCTGGGTTGCTGGCACCAGGTGGGTCAGATCGGAATTTGTCTCGAAAATGAAAGCGAGTGATGTAAAGTGACTAATTACAGTACCTGATTGCTTGGGTATCCTGTTATTAAGTTTGCATTTATCATTTGTCATTGATTCATGTATTCAAACCTGCTACCAGCTACTTGTTCTCTCCCTTGGGCACTAAGGTTCCAAGATAGTCTTTTGTCATTCTTGGTAGCAACTGCTCGGGGGCGTTGTCGGAATGTTATCGGATGTTGTTTCGAACAAAGGACTTTGTCATTATCAGCCCAACAACTCTACGCACGACTTCTCTCGCGGAAGTGGCCGCAATGGGTGTCTTGTGATGGCCTTGGTTCGAGGCGCGGATTATTGTGTATTATTGTGTATTGGTATGATGTCATCAGCATAAGTGCAGGATGATGTCGTATTTCTCACAAGAGCTGCTGCCAGAGGTACCGGGAACTGGGAGAGGAGGAAGCCAAAGTAGCTGCCGCTGAACTCGTGAATCCCGTGTCACGGCCATCTGTGGATGCTTGGCAGTTGCTAGAATTTTTCAGAAAGAACTTCAATTCACGATTGTCTTTGGCTTTATTGTTCAACATCTTGAAACTTTCCTTTGTTCCCCAGCACCTGAGGATGCTGGAGAGTGGGGGCCTTTATTGGACGATTTGAAGGTGGCTGCAACTGTGGAGAACTCTCCGTGGTTGCTGGACTCCAAATCTGAAACTGCGGCCAGCCTATTGCAAAGGCCCTTATCGCAGCACAAATGTCAGGAGGTGGGGTCATTAACTGAATCATGGGAGGAGCTTGACACATTCTTGACACATTGATCATATTGGGCAGGAAAACCACGGCAATCAAGGAGAAGCTAGTAAAATTGGGGCATGCAATTCAGAAGTTCAGGTGCTAAGCCATGGAGTGCGAATCAACATCAAAGCTAGATGTTGCAGGACAACTATGGCAAACTCCTCTTGAGTGCCTTACCCATTGCGGAGCTCCGCCGCATGGGACGAGGAGTGGGTTGCGAGGGTGGCAAGCAGAAGGGCAAAGGTGGGTTGGTAGAGAAACTTTGCCTCGCAGCCTCCAAGCAACGCTTGCTGCAGAGCACCGAGATGCCAGTCGAGGCTGGGAACTGCCCTTGCAGATTTATTTTGGATTTGCAGGAATGTACGTGAATAAACCGTACCTTGCAAGCCCAGAGACCCCCTTTTGGTAAAGGTTACAGGCTAGTGATATTGATGTTGCCCAATAAAACGGCACGCATTGATAGCCCTAAATTGTTCCCCCAAAACCTTTGAGGCATTGGTGGCACAAGCGCTGGGCCTTGGACGTTGGTTATCCTGTTGCGATTCCTGGGGACGTCGGGCCCTGGTCGTCTTGGGAGAGCTTTTTCGAATGGAAAGTTGTGGAGCAGCAGAGGTGTCCTTCGTACTCTTCACCACCTCCTGGCCGCAGTTTTCCTTCAAGGCCAGGTCTCTTAGATCCTTGTAAACCTTGGGGCTTCCGGCAAGATGTCGATTGGAGGTCAAATGCAGTTACTGCTCCAAAGTCCTTTTTCTGGTATGCGGATGAAAGAGACTGAAGGAGTTGAATTTAGTTGAGTATAGTGATCCGACATTATCTAACATCAAACAACATCAAGAGTTTCAAGATAACTACTGTATAGAACGCTATTTACATATTACACATCGTATCACATCATAAATAATCTTCAACACATGGACCGCCTTGGTCTTAAGCCCAGCAGGCAGATGTATCGTGCTTCCATTTACGGAAACCCAAACAACAGCATGCCAATCCTTGCTATGTTTTCCAAAGACTGAGGGCTGTGCCAGCCACGAGTCTTATGTTTTAAAGGGCCCTCACTCCATTCCATACGTTTTTGTTTGATGATATTGCCTGGATTCGATCAGATCTATATTTATATATACAGTATATATATCTATATACTGTATATATATATATATGTATATTTAAAATATACAAATACAAGTCCAATGCAAACCGTCTTTGCCAACGGTGTTGGCCGGGGTGACATGGGATGACTAGAGGAGGCACAACCTCTCTTTGCAGACCGCAAATCCTTAGATGGCTTCCTTGCAGCAAGGGCCATGGTCGGGGAGGCAGGAGGATGGGGAGATATAAAATTTTGGTAACCTGGGGTTTTGTATGGAAATTGTTCAACTAGTGTCTTGTGTCAGAGTTTTTTCTTTAAATGTTGAAATGTTGTTTTTGTTTGTTTTAAGTTTGGTTTCCAATGAAACGAAACGGCATCAACATGAATGATCAACGAGCAACTTTGGTGCCATGGCCCAGCCGGCTCGCAAGAGGACTTCCAACGTCACACGTTGCAGAGTGCGGAGAATGATGCGAGTGTGGCAGAGGAAGGCTTACGCAAAGCAGAGTCTGTGGCAAATGAATTCGAGGCCCAAAGTATCTGACAAGGGCACCGAAATGCGGGCGACTGATGCCTTGAGATTTGATGAATGCTGCGTTTTGCAGCATGCCCTACTATGACTTGCAAAGGGTTGGCAAGATAGTCTTTAATGATTCCAAAGTCCTTCAAACTGTGACAGCATGCGAATACCATCAATCAATGTCCAAATTCCCGACGAAGTAGATGCTGCCAGCCCTCCCTGTGACTATTTGAGCATATTTGCGCATTATCATTACCATTTGTCAAAGCATAGTGTGCCGTTGACATCTTGGAAAAAATGGAATGTGCCACCACATATTCCACATATTAAAACATGTTCAGAGCATATTCCATCAAATTCCCGCATATTCCCAACTTCTTGTTAGTTTTTGAGCCAATGGCATCATCCTTTGTAGCGGAGGCCGCAAAGTTAAGGGACCCTTTCCGAAGACGCTTTACAGCAGCCTGGTGCCACGCTGAGGCACACAGCGGTGATTGGCATATTGCCGCTGTACGACTATAGAACTTCAAAACACCTGACCCACACGCACAATCGTATTCCAATAGATTTGCAAACCTGATTTGTTTGCATGGTACTTTTGTTATATTCCATCAGTGGCTCCATATTTTTCATAGGCAAACGGTGCAATCCTTATAGATTTGTTGCATCCTCCAGGCGCTTCACCACGCAGTGACCAACTCTCCAGCCGTGGGCGACTTGTCCTTAGAAAAGGTGAGCGGAAAAATGGAAAACTTGCAATACCAGGACCAGAGTTATTTTGATTTATTTTGATATATGTGGATGTGGTATTTTGCAGTATTATCGTATATTATCGTTATTTTGTTATGAGTTATGATCATATATATATATTATAGTATATTTGTAAAATTCTCATCATATTTTGATTTTTATTTGGTTTCAGGTTTCGGTTGTGTTACCACCATATTTTCAACATCAATCGCCAATATCACTGATACCACTGATACATTGGAACTCTTGGAACTCTCATTTGCGAGGTCATGATCAAGAGCTTCAAGCAGCCAAAATCCGGCGCTTGGAGCTACTTCTAAGTACCAAGCTTTGCACCTCCAGACGCGGCCGATGGTATGCAGCCACTTTGGCGAAGCATCGGCAGTTGAGTCGATCATAGAGGCAAGAAGAAGTTGATTGATCTTAATATAGGCATTTCTTCAAAAACTCAAAGGTTGCATTTTTGTGCATTTTCTGCTTTTTTTTCTTTGGCCAATGGGTCAGCTAATGGGTGAGTGGTGGGTTTGGGTTGGTGGTTTGGATTCGTGCGATTACCTCTTTTAAAGGGATTCTTACTCTTACCCCTAGAAATCCCCCTAAAGAAACCAATTTAAACCATCCATGTACCATTACACCGTAGTGAAAGTTGTTAAGGGACCATGATAAACCAATACATGGGAGGGATTTGTTGGGGAAGCTAAACAAACACCTTACATCTTAGATAGGTGATGGAAGAAATGACAACTTGAAGTGAAAGAAATGACCACATCATGTTGCCAATCCCTTATAAATTTGTGGTTGTCCTACCGGAAATGGCGAATCGTAGATTTCGATCCCAACGTGGAATCCCAAGGAATTATCCAAAGAAGTGTCACGAAGCAAAGGACCTAAAGAGGCTTTGGAAGTCGCTGCACAAGGCTTGGTAGAAGGCATGGATCGATCTGCCACTTGCCGGTTCCAACCTATAGGAACCTGAATCAAGGAACAGTGACTGAGGAGATTGGGGGGGAGCAGTGCTTTTGTGTTAAACATCAGGAAACCAATAGAAAACCAATGTAAAATATAAATGCCAGCTGTTTTCAACTTTGGATGAGTTTGGTGGTTTTATTTTGCCAACAATTTTCCCATTAGTGTTGGTTGAATATCGTGGAATTTTCGACACGGTTGTACCTTCGACGACCCAGGCATTTTCATTGACGGTGGACCTAACCGGCGAGGGAACAGCATCACAAGAGGCTCTTTACTCGCAGGAGGATGTGGATGTTTCCGGGGTTTCCTCAAACTAAAGCGGTCTTCTTGAAGAAACTGATCACAATAAATGATGAAACAAAAATTTTATGGCGAAACATTAGTGAAATCATTTTGCTGTGAATTCATGTCAATTAATTATAGTATGATTTTTAAATTTCTTTTCTGTGACATTGGGAAAGCTGACGCATTTTGCAACAGACTCAGCCCCGCATCAACCCGCTGACCCTTGAGATCGGCCAGCTCCAAATCGACAGGGCAGTTACGAGACGTTGGAGGCAGAGTTCAGTATCCTGCCCCGGGATGCCCGCTGCGTGAATGCAATGGCTTGTTAGTGGTTTGAGTCGTAACGTCATGTAAGAAGTTGACTAGAACCTGCATCATTACATTAAGAAACTATATATAGATACCATTGGAAAAGTAAAGAGCGGTATATAGTTTACACAGTTTTTACATACATTTTGCAAGTCCATTTTGCTGGGACTTGATATCATTCTTGCACCGAGGCTGGGACTTGGCTCGAAGATGTCGCACCTTAGCCAAGAGCATCGCCAAGGTGGAGAAGTTGAAGGCGAAAAATGCCTGGCAGCGGAAGATCCAAGAAACTCAGGTGCCAGTGGCGGCTCAATGGTGACTTCAGTGACCATCCCGGCCCTAGCTGTGTCAATACGAACCTTTTTTTGATGTGGCAATAAATTCTGAAGATACTTGCTGTTCCACTTCACATGGGGACAAAAGGGTGGTGTTTTGAAAAAAGATGTAAGAAATCTCAGAAGGGTGTGTGATGATTTTTATTGGTTTCTTAGGGTGATGCAGGATGTGAGTGGAGGGAAGACTTGCCTATATTTCAAAAGAGAAATTTTCCGGTGCAAAATATGATGTGAAAGGAAGTGATGGTTAAGAATGATCACAGATGATGCTAGATCCGATCCCAGTCAAATTAAAGTGCGGAGGCCTTCACATTATCTTTCACGCCTGAAGGGCTTTCAGATAATACGATCTCCAAAAACCTCGCTAGCTGAGAGGCATTTGGAATCCCAAAAAACATCAAAAAGTTCCCGCTGTTTGCTTCCAGTTCTCTCCTTTTAAGCCTTCCGTTTAGGCTGCGCAAAAAGATGTCCCTTGGCGGCCCTTAGCAAAAACCGACGGGAACCATCGTTGATGCCGTGGCCGCCCCCGCGAGGTGGGTGACGGCAAGTGGCTCTCCGAGTTGGTGCGTCGCCTCATTGAGGAAGAAGATAATGCCACAGGACCCTGAGGATAGCTGTGAGGATAGCTGTCAACCTTTATAACATCATGTCACTTTATGTAACTGTAACTTCTTAGGTGATATTTGAAAAGGATCTAATATAAATTATTGCCATTTTTGCAGATCCCAGCCTTTGAGGACGGCGGTAATGAGATGGCTTTTGTTTTTTTTTGTGACACGACCAGTCTTACCCTCCTCCTGTTTTGGATTATAGCAGTCTTGCGTTTCCTTAAGCGAATCTTTAGACATGTTGTTCCTGTCAGTTGTGGGTATACGGTATACGTTGCACCTGTTGTTCAATGATGACACTCATCTAGATGGAACTGTGTGCAGCCCAAAACTACTCGACTCGGAAATCATCTCGGACTTTGGCCTCTTCAGATCTCTTCAGGACCTGTGCGCAATTTAAGTGCTGCAAAACTGGGATTACCACAGGTGGCCCCCGCGGAAAGCAATGGAAGCGGAGTGGGTCGGCGGCGAATGTTTGATGGATTCTTGGATCATTGATTCAGACATACGAAGAGAATGAAACGTCTCTTGGGGAAAGCAAACTCAAGGCATCGACAGAACCAGCTGGGGAAAGGATCGAACATTTGAAGGAGTTCATGTGGCCAAAAGTAACAGCCTATGATGAGTCTATGCCCAGGCTTTGCTGAAAGCTCCTGCCACCTTTCCGAATGCTCAGGATTTCGCTTGGAAGAGCTCACGGTAGAAGAACTGGCCATGCAGCATTATCTTGGCAATGGCTTCCAGTGTGGCATCCACTGTGAAGGAGCAGTGCTCCGAGATTTGCCAGAGATCCCAGCAACTTTGCAGGTGGAGTTTTTTCACAAGATGCGATGAGCTAGATGAAACATGTTTTTTAAACCTGCAGGGTGCTTGGACATGTCAAACACCTTCCACAAAATACCGACATATCATGCAGAAAGATGCCGCCTGCACATCTAGTGAGATGAGGGATCACTTGATGTGGCATTGACAGCTTCTGAGGTTTGGCTTGCTGATGTTCGAACAGATGTTTCATTGCCTTGGGTCCCAGAAACTGAAGGGAAATGTGGAGGAAATTCGCAATTAACATGTCAATCAGCTTCACAGCTGTTCCGTCCAACCTTTGGGTTCTGGCGGAGGCTCTGTTGATGGAGCCTTTGTTTCTGCCTTCCAGGACCTGCTGATGGGATCTGAGAATGAAATTGAGATGTGCCATTGTCATCCATTGTCGTTGAAACATGCACGCTTGCAGTGATTTGAGTATAGGTGTGGCACATGATGTCGTGGCTTCTAAGCATCCTTTCTGTGCCGTGCATCACCTTTTGGCTGCAGAGAGTAGAAAGTGTGAGCCTCATGGGCCGTCGAGTCTGGGGCACTGTCCTGTGCACGGCCTTTTCTTTGCGACTGCTTCACATCCGTGCTCCAGGTCGTGCAATGGCTGTGTCACGCGTGACGGGGAAGCCACCAGGTCCCTTTCCAGTTGGTGTTACAACCATGCAGCTGGATGACTTGAGTCGAAAGGATCAGGATGGACCAAGAAGTTTGCAGACAGAGATCTGGTATCCCGCTGCAGAGGAGACACGTGAACTTCCGCGGAACCGTTTTTCGGAGTTCCTGGGTCGTGGGGTGATTCCAGGCAGCATCGAAGCAGCTGAAGCAAAAGATGCTATTGGAGGGAGTCCTGGTCTTCAAAGAGCATTGCATCGAATATGTTATGTGATTTATTTTCTTTCATTTACTTTATTAGACTATTAGAGTTATGTATGGGCTTTTCACTTCTTATATAAGTCTTTATGTATGGCAGTGTACATGGTTTGAACATACTTTGCCCTATTTTTCGAATGTCTCATGCAGTGTCTGTTGTAGCCTCTTGGATAAGCTTTCCTCCACCTTTGGTAGCTTCAAGCAGGTACCGTGATGACTTGACCATCAAAGAACTGGATGAGACCTGGCCCAATGAAGCTGTACGAGATGCACGAATACGAGATTCAGATGCGGAAGGCTGGCCCTTAGTGATTTTCTCACATGGTTCAGGGGCCTACCGTGCCAGTTACATCTTCTTTACGGAATTCTTGGCTTCTCAAGGCTTTGTGGTAATGGCTTGTGACCATCCAGGTAGTGCCAGATATACCCAGGTGAATGGGAAGATCATCAAACCTGGTGGCCCCCGGAGTGAACGACCACAAATGGAAGCAGATCGACCGAAAGATGTGAAGTTTCTACTGGATGCCATGACCAAGTTGGCAAGTGGCCAGGACTGGGGATGTGCCAGAGCGGGCCTATGCTTATAGCATTCAGAAGTTGGAAAGGATCAGCCCCCCAAAAAGTAACCACAAGATTGGCACAAAATGGCACTAGATTTCATCTCAAACATCAGGTCAAAAATAAAGGTATTCAATGACTGTTGCCAGACTGCTTCATACATCTTGAAATATTTTTCTTCTGGGAGGGCAGCTCTACAGTTCAAGTCGAAAGCCGTAAAGTCCATTGCACTGATGGTGCTGTGTTTGGATCCAACTTACCAAAACAATGCTTCCTGGCACTTCCAGGACAGCCGTTTTGCTGGCCGCGTGAATGTGAACCTCACCGCTCTTACGGGCATGTCCTTCGGTGGTTTCACAACTGCAGCATGCTTGGAAGAGGGCGACTCAAGGGTGAAAGCAGCCATTATGATGTGCCTTTCTCTGGAAATGTTGAGTTTTTTTTTCTTAAGGGATTTGCATAAAAATGCACTAAGTATTCACATGAAAATCAGTAGGATCTGTGTGGATTTTTTCTCAATTCATTTTCAACATTCCAAAGGTGTTGTTTTTTTTCCAAGTCCTCTCCGAGAGGTGCCCCTCCTTGCTGATGTCGGCCAATGGCCGAGTTATAAAAGAAAGGACCAACATGAAGACACCAGTCATGATGATGATTGGTAGTGAAGACTATGTCCTGGGTGCTGAGGGTGGTGAAGCATGCCGGCAATACTCCTTGAACTCTCTCATTTGCATTGATTCCTTTTATCTGGTCAAATGAAATAGCGGAAATAGCTTTAAGCTTTAAGCTTTAAACAAGTTCAGGGCAATAGTCAGTGGCTTGTTAAAGGAACCTCTTCTTCCAGGAATTTTGTGGTTGGTGAGCTATTCTGATTTGACCAGATTATTTACGTAGAGTTTTTCATTTTTTTTGGGTCTCCTTCCATCTCCCCAAAATTTTGTAGCTGCGATGTTGTGGCCTCACTTTTTTTGAGGAAACCTGAAGGATCCAGCTTTCTGGTAGAACTCAAACTGGGTGGACACTGCAGCTTCACGAGTTGCGAGCTTTACAACCCAGCTTATGGTAATGGCATTGGTGAAAGCAAAAGCCTTAGTAAGCCTGGGGAAACATACCAGGCCTTGGACATTGTAAAGCAACATGAGATCATCAATACCTATGCTTTGGCTTTCTTGGACAAGTACTTGAGGGGTGGCGATGATGCACTATTGAAGGAGAACAAGTTTGAAGAGCACATGATTTACCGAACATAACTCCATGGATCATTCACATGCAATTTTCTGGACGCAGCGCGCAAAAACCTGAGAAGAGGAATGCGGAGGCTTTCTGCATGCGAGCAAACTCATCTACACAAATGTAGAGAATATCCTAAGAACACCACACATAGTGTGCCTGCTGTACATAGACTGCAATATATATATATATACATTCTAGGCATTATGTACGCGATATTTTACCAGTGGCATTTGTTGTAGAAGTCATTGAATAGCTGCATCTTTTTGACGCTGATTGTATAGAGATGTAGTGTCAACTGCAGGGTCGATGAGTCGATTAAACAATCGCTGCTGTCTTTTTTTCAGCTCACAGGTCATGGAGAAAACGCCAATGCCTACGGATGGCAGGTATAGAGCATACACCCCCCCAAACCCTCGCACACACAGACAAGGAAGTAACAGTATCCACGTACATACCGTATTTCATACATGTGTGATTGCACCTTCAAAGGATCACGCTAGAGCAAAAGGATCTGGCTCAGAGAAAGGGATTTCAAGACTAGCGCACAAAGGGAGCCTACAGTTTTCAACAGCAAATGTCATCATACCATTCCAACATGTCATGGGCTTGATGCTGATGTGCAGCGGAGATGACGACAAGCACAGCAGGCGGAAAGGCATCATGGCCAGCATAGCTTTTGAATGTTTTTTTTTAGGTAACTTGCCGATGGTTTAATTCCCCTTGCGCTGGCGATTTTGGTTTGTAAAGGTTGCGTATACTACACACCGTAATCTCAATATAATATATATATATATGGAAACTAAAAAGCACCTATGTCTATTGAGTTCTACACCACTTCTGAAAACTCAATATATGTATTCCGAATTGTATATGCTAATATATGGACATCTACGATTCCCTTAGTTGATAAGTGAAGGATGATGGAGCCTTTCAGATCTCAGGTGAAAGCACCTGTTCGATGTGCTTCTCCAGAACCGGAGGCAACAGCTGGATCATGGGAGAAAGGGAGAAACAAATCAAGGATACTCAAATGCTCTATTGATATACATATGTACCACATATGCATGTGCATATGCACAGGTACATGTAGATGTATAACAGGTATAACACATCTATATATATCTCTTGTAGTTGCACATGATGCAAATCAACATGTGCAGGAGACCTTTGGCCGGCGCCGTTCCAACGAGGAAACCACGGAGGTCACGGAGGTGGCCCCGGTGAAGCGCCGTGACTTGGCCAGAAGGAAAGGGGGAGCGTTAAACATCTTCTAATCTCATCAACTTTTAGGGGATATGTATGGATATTAGTTAGTTTTCAGAACATGTAGTTTTATTTATATAATTGTATGTACATGGTATAGATATCATAGTGGAACTACACATTTTGTGCGCACAAGTAGGGTTCACACACAAAGAATGTACAGCATCATTTGGCAGTAGCATTTGCTTTTTTTGGTGACAATCCCGATTTTATGCATGACTCTTCAGATGCCTTTTCAGCTGAGTTTTGAGAATTTTCTAATCATCCCAAGTGACCAAGTAACCAAGTGGCTTTTTTTCTCACAGAAGAAAAATAACATCGCATGTTTCAATTTGCCTTTCGTCCTGGGACTCCACCAGAGATTTTGTGTTTCTCAATCTTGACCTGCGTGGCTATTCCACTTCTCGAAGCGTTGGTCTCGCAAAGTTGGTGATGGCATCATGATCACTTCCCCAGGTTCCAAACATACAAACACCTCTTTTTAGTGAGAGTATGAGCCAGAGGAATGCTTTTTTTCTGTATTGTCATTGAGCAAGTATTACGAACTGTCACTCTCAAAGCGTAGGGAGCTTGGTCGGCACAAAAGGGGAGATTCATTTCGCATATGAAGCTCTGGACATGATGATGCCATAATTTTGCATTGCATGCAAGCTTTCCACTATCAATCCCAAGGTGTTTATGAATATATATACAAAAAATTGCATGAAATTCTGATCTGTTCATCACTGTGACTTTTTGCCCTAAGGGAAGAAGGAATTTGCTTGGATGGACTCAGATGATGAAGCTTCAGAAAACAGCGATGACGGGGAAGAGCAGGAACCACCTCCCAAAGAAGAGGTGAAGCAATCTAGGATACTTGTTTGCAAGATTTCAACCATTTGATTGTTGAAATTGCCTGAAGAAATTCCAGGATTTTTTGCAGTTGCTCTTGAGTCCATGGTCAGTTTTTGGAAGGAAGTTTCATCCTGTGTAGCTTGGATCTTGCCAAGGGAGGAGAGTGACGCCGAGCGTAAGCACGACAACAGCGACGAGGATCCTGTGCTTCAATCCGTCACTACAGTTGCTTAAAGTCCAGGTCACCACCCATATTTGCAGTACATAGGCACATATGGTCTATATATGCGAATCAAGCTGGTATACTTAGCTTAGGTTCCTTATCCTGAGTCCCAGTAGATGCTGCAACTTTCCTTTAAGAATAGCAGATGAAAATCAAACACCGGAATGACAATAGCACGAGATAGATACCGCAGGAACGGGTGAGCTCAGTACCCAGTAGCGCTGCAGAAGTCCAGTCCCTTGCGCAGATGATGCGTTTGATGGAGTAGCTGAGCTGAAAGGTGGGTAAATTAATGGTAAATTTGGAGGCACTTTGGTGAGACACCCAGACATCCAGCCAAATTTGACAGGGAGAAGTGCAACCAAATTCAACAAGGTTTTGACATGAGTTGAACTGTTGAAAATAGATATGTTTTGACTGTACACGCAGATACGTCTATATATATATATATATACAGTATGCAATGTTTCTACATTTATGTTCATTAGCAATCATTAGCACATATTCTTGCCAAAGGTACCATACACAGTAAAAGCATTTTGTATATAGATACTGTAAATGAAAGGAGTGGAGGTTCTTTTAAAAAAAAAGTTATCAACCCAACTGGAATTCAAGCGGTAATCTACGTGGCTTCCCTGTTGATTTTCCTTAGGTCCTGGCAACGTCAACGTGGGAGAATCCTGCGATTACCGATGGCTGAATTGTCACAGGTGTGTCAAGCCTGCGCTCGTGTGAAGTATTTTGACTCCCAAAGCTTCGCTGACATCATCGCTGCTGTGAAGGCATCACCTGATTTGTTGATTGCTAAAAAATGCGAAAAAGGAAGACATGTTTTTTTTTATTCCATAGTGCGTTCCTTTTGGCCATGACGTCCAATATGGAATGTTCACTATGAATTATATTATTGCGAAATGCATCTTGCCTATGTTAGCGCAAACATATTGCGTTGTAGCATCCATTGATGTCGAATGACTTCCGGCCTTTGGCCATACTTCAGGTGCACTTGCGGAGCTATGTGCAGCTGAAGGCAGATGATGTTGGAGGAGTCCTAAGTGGCCTGGCAGATGTCAATGCCTATGATGCTTGGATGGCAAGGCTGAGACTGCAAACATTGATTTGGTTCTCTGTAGGTTGTTTCAAGCAAAACTTACCCACAAAAAGTCCAAAAACAGTGGGGGCAACACCAAGAAAAAATAAAAGCCAGCAAGAGGAAGAAGAAGAAGAAGAANAG
>DF239834.1:30158-48589 GCA_000507305.1 Breviolum minutum Mf 1.05b.01
CAACAACAACAACAACAACAACAACAACAACAACAACAAAAACAGCAACAGCAACAGCAACAACAACCACGCCAATAAACTCAGCCCTTCCCTGCCTACCCTTGGAATTTCTGAGGACAAGGAGCTCTTTGATCTTGCTGCTTCGGCCCTGAACCGTACGGCAGGGCATTTGCAACGGCCAGCGCGGAAGGTCATTTTGGATGCCTTTAAGAAGGTGCGAAAAGGGCCCTGGAGGGTCCAAATCTGAGAAAACGGGGGTGGAGGATTCAATATACAGGATGGGATCGGATTGGGCGCTTTGGCATTTGGTGGGAAGAGTTGCAGTCTCTGGAAGAGTTCTTTCCATGGTTGGCGCACTGTGATCATGGCCTTTTCCAATGCGAACAAGTGCCGATGAGTTTTTTCCAGTTTTATCATGTTGAACTGACGTTGCAGCACTTTTACTAGCGGCATGAAAGCACTTTGTTCTTTTATACGCTTTTCTTGCTTGGATTATTCCCTCTAAATCCCTCTGAAAGGTCCATAATCATCCCCGTGATGTGGGCAAAAACGTCCTTCCATGTCGCAACAAGGTGAAACATCGATCAGAGAATGGGTCCTTGCGAGAGATGTCAGAGAAGGAAGCGACCGCACGCTATGAAGAGAGATGCTCAGAGGTTCGAACTCGGTGTTGCACCAGGGTAGTTACCCACCCATCCGTTTCCAATCATGCTTGGCGAAACAACCTGGGTTGCACTAGTACTTCCAGTTCCCAGCAAAAGGAACCACTTTTATCTATGTGTTCTCTTTAAAATAGGTTATACACATAAGACACATATACATATTTGTATTTATATACATAGGCACAGGATATGTGAATTGCTGACACGCGTTTTGCGGAGGAAACTTGTTGGAATCTTTTGGTCCAATCCCACAGGTTGCTGCCAGCTGGCAGCGGCCTGGTGCGCATTCCACCACTTGGAGAGGCTTCGGTTAGGTCACCACCATACGCGGGGCCAAGAGAGGAAAAAAGGGTGCGTAGCTCTGGGCAGAATCATTCTGGGAGGCCCAAAAAACCAGGAGAATTTGGAGGAATGTATTTGGACAGCTTTGCCATCCACTTCCTTGGATCACACTTTTTTTTTGAGGGGGGGCAAGAGGGTAAGCATTTGATGGCTATTTCTTGAAGCACTTTGTGAGCTTGGGATAACCTGTCACTTCCAAAGAAAAAACCCTTAGGACTTTAGGAATTTCTGAGGGTTTCCGACTGCATTGCTTCACTCAGTTGTCTTGAAATGTGTTTCTTCAAGGATGCAATCAATGAATATAGTTTATTTACACATGATGTAATATAGTTATCATCCGAATAAGCAAAACAGTCAGAATCAGCCTGCTAAGCAAAAAAACAATAACACTACTGCACATATAATATCATATAATATCGAATTATATATTTCAATTGGGGGACATCGTTAAAGATTAAGGGATGACCTCCATTTCCCACAGTCTCGTACAACATGTTTCCACTCTGCATCCTGCGACATTTGCAATGCAGGACGCGCCACTGGATCTGGGCACTGAGGCACAATACCTGATAAACTACTCCAAGATACTGTACTTCAATTCTAATCATATTACATCATCACCATTTCCAGTTCCTTAGCTTTCCAAATAATGGAAAATGGCGCAAGTCTTGTTTGTATGGGACTATAGCTACAGAATGCTATGATTTTCGGGGAGGATTGTTGAAAGTCACTCACTGGCAGGCATTCTATCCATCCAGATCCAAAGCTATTGAAGGACGTTCGAAGCTCAAAAGTTGCTGCTCTATGACTGGGACGAAAACTTCGAATAATGAGAAAAAAAGTCAAAAAAATGCAGGTAAGCCTAGATCTTGAAGAAGGTTGGAAGACTCCAATATTTCGATACTTCAAAAACATGTTTTGAAAACCAGATTCATATATTCGGTTTTTTAATGCATTGGTCTCTGACTGGTAAAATTCTTCATTGATGGTGGGTCAGGTGGCCTTTACTGTCAACTCAAAATCTCAGAACAGCTCTGAGGTTTAAGTGATTTGGCCAGTATGAGCTCAAGCCTAGACCTTAGATTCTTTAGATTGCCTTAGTACAAAATGACCAAAGATCAATGATTCCCTGACATCTGATGATATTGGTGGTTTCAGTGCTTCAACGCGTTGGTTGGTTACATGCCACCCTAAGGTGCTTTAGCTGAAGAGGTGCGCTTGAACTTCCAACGTCTTCGTGGTTGGCGCATCCGCGGGTTGCGATGGGAGCGTTATGATGAAGCTGGAGTATTCCTGTAGCTTGGCGGAGCTTGAAGAATGCCAATTATTATGGCAAAATCACCATTGAAACTGCAGTTGCACATGTATGAGTTGAACCGTTTTTTTTTGGGTGGGGGGGTGGGCGGGTCATCATGCTCAGCATAGGTGAGTGCAGCGTAGGTGAGCGTAGGTGAGTTTCACCATTGAGTTTTAGGACCATCGCCAGTAAAAAATTATATTCTGTCTGGGTTTTCAAACAGTGATCCACTTGTTGATGGCAATAAGGCAATCACCGAAAGATGCTGCAGCACCGGAAAAGGGAGCAGAGAGCGAATCGAGCACGGAGGCCGGAGGCCTTATGGTTTTCTAGACGAAGGCTTGAGGTGAAGTTGGCTATACCGTACCGCCGTACCGGTTTGAAGAATTTTGAAGACCAAGCAATTGGACCTGCTAGGATGTGTCCAAAACTGGCAATGGACGGCGAGTGCTCTGGACCAACCTCGATGCTGAGGCCAAAACTTGCGTTCGGTACGTCGATTTCTAGAGTAAGTTGCGCGAGTAATCAAACTATTTGCATGAATGATCTAAACATATGAAAACATCAGGACATTACCTTACTTTTTCGAACATTAGTTGAGTTTGACTCTTCTTCCCGCATGTTTCCAAGCATTGAACCCGTCTTTTTAAAGAGGGATCCATCCTTTTTGACTTTTATTGATCACCAAAAACCGTTGTTTTTTTGCCAAGGTTGCTCCTGAAGATCGCGAGTTGGCAGCTGCAGCAGGTGCCATTGGCGGTCGTGCCTTAGCTGGTGCCTTCCGGCTGCTTTGCCACTTGGCGCTTTTCTTGTTTCGTTGGGATAGGATAGGTGTGGGGTGAAGAGGGTTCTCTGAACTCATGGGGTGAAATTTCATATATTGGATTATTTCGTAGCTTCCACATCTGTTATCTAAGTTTATATGTATGCATTATAAAAACATATACTATATTTATATATACACATATGTTCTGTTCTGTATTCACAAAAACTTGCAGCAATGGGAAGATGCTAGGACGGATAGTTTTGGGCGAAAGGGTTTTGGAAAGGATATTGAATCTTGTTGTTTGCTTATTATCTATACTAGCTATGCCATATCAAAACCATATCAATACTCTACAATCACTTCAAATTTCATATCAGAAACCATGTCAAAACTACCCGCAATTCGTACAAAAACCCACATCCACAGTTCCACATATAAAAACGTACCTTACAAACAGAAAAGACACTTGACAAGATTACAAAGTTACCAAAAAAACAAAGGTCATCACACGACTGTAAGTAATGTACATATCTAATGCACCCATGTCTTATGTAAGACATGGGAATCCGCTTCTCCGTGCCGAGGTGAGGACTACAACTCAGCAGGATTGCCTGATTTATTGCCACTTGGTCGCCCAGGTCCATGTTAGGTTGGCCATTCCCAGTGGCCATTGGTATTCCAAGATGACAAAATATAGTAAACCTATGATAAATATATTGAAGATGAAGCACCCCCACGAAGTCATCTGAGGTTGTGGTCTTGGCATTCCAAGACTGGACCACGTGCTTGCTTCGTGGAGGTGAAGAGTGAGCGAGATACTTTGGCCAGGAGGCAGCGGCTTTGGTTGTCGACCTTGCGAGGTGCTGGTGCAGAAGCTGAGGCTGGAGCCCGCAGAGTCTCCTCATATCTCCAGCATTTACCAACGGATTGGTGTCATTGAAATTTGTAGATCATTTCAGCAGGTAAGAGTTCTTGTTCTGATCCAAAGGGTGCATTCAGGTTTGATCAGACTCCAAATGCAATAGTATGCAAATGTATCTAACCAAAATCATGTCGACTTCTGTCGACTTACTTTTTGGAAACTGGCATTTTCGTATATTTTCCCTATTTCCCAGATCAGGTCTGTCACGTGCGAGATGGCCACGTCGAGGACTTCAATGCACCAGCTTGGGTGGATTTGAAATAGATGGCATTAAACACAATGGACCTCACCACGACTGAGTGCGACTTTGGTGGCGGATTACACTCACTATTCTAACTATCAAAAAGGTAAAACACCAAAAAACCCGTACTTTGTTTGTGTTTCTTGTTTTTTTCCTGAAGGGGACCGCTTCCGCAGGAAGTCTTTCAAAGCAAGCTTCGTCGTCGCAAACGCGCATCCAGTGATGGGAGCAGCGAAGGTTTTTGAGTGCAGGGTTCAGGGTGCACTCTGAGAAGCTGCAACTTGCGCCATCGAGCACAACTTCTTTTAAGTGCAGGGTTTCCAGTGGTTTCCTACTGGCAAAGTTTCCAGGGGGTTGGAATTGCCGGGTGGAAAACAAAGCAGCTTCAGGTATATTTCAATCATTAAGAGAGAAGGATTAATCTAAATTTTTCCATTTTGCTTCACTCAAAACCTGCTCAAAAATGAGGTTCACAAAGAGATCCCGGCTTGGGAAGCTCGAGCCTTATTTCTCTGGTCACTGAGAATGATGACTCGAAAATGGGTTGTTTCTCGGTTTGTCAGGTCATTGTTGGCCGATCCTTGGAAGTGCTACGTGCAACTGAAGGAGCTGCAGAGGGTCATGTGCTGAGGGAAGATGCTTCTGTTGTGACTGATTTGCTTTGGACAAGCAGCATGCTTATGACTTATGTCGCAAATGTGTGGATTTTGTAGGATGTTCTTGATTCGGCTCAAGATGGTCTCAAGTCAGCTGCCATAGTCGCCAGAGTGACGTGCAGCAATGCAGGAAATGCACCTCAGTGGTGTGATGGTGCGGAGGAGGGCACATCTATCTAAACCGGTCCCAGTGACGAATTTAGTGCTCCAAGTTGGTGGTCGCTGTTTAGCAGAGTGCCGCTGGCCACGCCGAGTGCGGCACTTGGCCTTGGAGTGAAGCCCTGAAATAGTAGCGTGCTGGTGGTCTCAGGCGTGGTGTAGCAGGATGGTCCAATGAAACTATGCCCATGTCGAACTCACGGCGGGTTTCGCGTTTGTAACATTTAACATTGTAGGCATCATGCTGCCTGCGCAATTCTTGTTACCTTTTTTTGCGGTGGTTAACGAAGAGCGGCTGAAGACAGCTTCCACTTGGCGGTTGGACTCGTGCCTTGTGATGGGCCAATGGGTCCAGCCAGGGAGCTGCAAGGGAATGGGTCCAGCAGGTGCTCGCCCTTGCAGACGGTTTGGATTCTTCATATTGGGTCCCAAAGTTGGACGAAGCAAGCCCTGCGACGTTGACTTGTTAAGCTTGATGAGTCTGCACCAGTGCTAGAAGTAAGTCTTGAATTACCCATGCGCTAAACAAGTATTTGAGCAGCCAACTGAGTTCCAAAATAATTTTGCCAAGAATAGCTTTGATTTTTGTTTTGTTTTCTTTGAGTCTGAGTCTGACTCTTCTGCTTTTTCACTTGAAACCGCAAGCGGCCCTGGCACGGGGACGGACGTGTATGCCACGCCAGACGACAGCAGTTCACAGAAAAAGGGTCTAGAACGTGGAGAATGATATTGGGACAATCTGGGACATACACTGAATATTGCCTCAAAAAATATCAAAAAATCTCAGGGATTAGATTTGAGGATTTGACCATTATTTGACCTGAATTGAAGCCACTGAGCAGCTCAGGTCGATCGAAGCCCTTTCGAAATCTCATCACCGACAGGGAGCTGCAGAAACTCCCCAAGCTGCTGCATTACTTACTGATTGCTTGTCAATGAGTCGATGCATCTCACATTTTTCACACTTGCAGTACTTGTGGCTGAGTATTTCAAAAGAATTCCGTCTCATGTCTGATATCAATTGCATGTATTTCGTAGGATGGAACGACCAACAACTACTGTGATCGGTATGCCTCCAGCGTTCAGCTGCGACCCTGGTTTTTCGCGACAACAACTATTTAACTCCAGTTCTCCCAGATGGTCAAACTGCTGATGGCCACCCCTCTAGATTTGTTTTGCAGCCCAGGTCCGCCTACAATGCTGCATGGCTCTCCAACTTCTCTCGGCACTGTGTGGATAATGCTGTGCCATGGCTGCGCAAGACGTCTTGACATATCAGTCTAGGGTCACGAATTGCAGATTCAAATCACTTCATGCCACTTTGTCATACTTTGCGCAGTATCACTCTATTCCACTTCATTTCTCCCAAGATTTGGTGATCTGAAAGCTGCGGGGCGCAGGTTTTCATCACAGCTGCCCCTCTTGGGGGGCGTCCGAGTGCTGAGGGGTTGATGGAACTTTGTGCAGCTCTTAGAATGTTTCCACGGTGCAGGGAAGGGTGGGTAGTGAACAGAAAAGGAGCATTTGGTACTCTAAAATGATTTCGAGACATTATACAGTGATATTTCCAAATGTTTCGAAAAGCTAGATGGATAGGCAACAAAGAGACATGAAAGACCAAACATAATCATTAGCTGAAGTGGGCATGGTGGACTCAAATCTTCAGCGGTTCATGAAGATGTTGAGGTGTTGCGCCAAGAGGCTATTTCATCTACACCGGCCATGGGCCCTAGAAATGTGAGCTTTGACATTTTCACACAATATTTGCACATTGTCCTCGTTGAAGCCTGGCTGGCTGCACTGACCAATCCAGGTTCTAAGGGACGTGAGTACTACAGCGAACTGTCCTCAGTTTTTGAGTGTCAACATTTTTTTCGGAAATCCATCCACATACTCTGTCATAGGCCAACAAGAACTGTGTGAAGATGATATCAGGAAAATTTTAGCAACAACTCTTGCAAAACCCACACCCAAAAGAAAGAACCCTTTAGGATCATCAAACACCCTTTATGTAAGGCCAAAGCTAAGCCACCAACCTGAATAAAAGTACAACTCTAAAAAACTTACTGAAGCATACGACCTAGAAACACAAGTATTAGTATAATTCTATCTAAATGTATATTTACATATATATTTAATACACACACATATATATGTATATATATATATATATGTGAACTCTTTTTCAATGAAAACAACCTTTGTTCTTTCTTGCAGGGCCAGGAAAAACTCCCATCGATTCATCTCCGAAACTCAGGATGCCACTCAGCAGCTCTTGGAAGCTGAAGAGCTTCCGAAAGAGTTGGGAACCTCAAAGCTTTTCCAACCATTGGCTGTGGGGGGGAGGGATTGAGGAGTGTTTTTTTTTGTTTAGTTAGGGGGTTTAGTTTAGTCTTCCATACAAAACAATGGATTATATAATACGTGTATATATACCTATGTATATATGTGTATGTATATGTATATGTGTCATTATAGTGTGTGCCTCCCTTCCAACTCAGATGCAGATTTGATTTGGCTTGATTTTTAAATTTCCGTGGAAAGAACTATTGAAAAATCAAGGAGAAAATCCTTGAACTATTGATTTGGCTTCAGCAAAGGATTCTATTGAGACTTGTTTTCTCCTTCTCATCCTTTGTTGAAGGGAGAACAAAGCTACAGTCATGATGTTTGCAAGGCAACGGGAGCTGGTGGAGGCGGAGTTTCCGCCCTGTTATGCCGTTATGCTTATACACTGTGGGTAAAAAACAGAAGGGAGGAGTTGCACATGTTCAGATGCTAGGATGACTTGATAATAGGTGATCAAGATGAATTTGGATGAAGGGGCGTGACTGAGCATCAGCATATAGGAACTTAAAGCCTATTCAAGCGCTTCAGGAGCTTCATCGTCGAATCCTAGCTTTGTGCCAGCAGCAGGGAAAGCTCAGCGATGTCAAATAATAAAGATGAGCACGAACAGGACACCAACACTTGGATCACTGCTCCAGTCGTAAGAGAATCTGAGAATCTTTCTTTCATGGTTTCACATGCCAGTTTTTTAGTGGCTTGAACATAATGAAGCCATCTTAAGCAGCTTAAGTCACACCCTAGGCCCGGCAACACCAAGTTCCTGGGCATTGGTTCTGGACTTCAGCGGAAGTTTGGTGAGGTGACCATGGCCCGCAACGACCCTGTCAGCGGCCGAGATCCAGTTTTACCAAAACATAAAGAGGTATAGCACACCCAGTGGATTTGTTGGAGAGCCTTTTTGAGGGGTAGTATTGTATCAACAAAAATTGTCACTCTTGTCAAAGATTGAATGCTGAGTTTTTTCAGACCTTTCTGTTTAAGGCTGGTACGGTGCCAGAACCAGAGAGCAGGCGCTTCATGGCGGCAGTGCGTCGGGTTCGGGACACCCAGCCATGGGGGGAGGTGGTCCCCATGGGACTCTCCCAATGGTCGCCTGCACGAGGTCAAAGAGGAGTTGGATCCTGATGGTACAGGCCTGGTTTTAAGATTTTAAAGTCAAGGCACACAGGTTTAATGATGAAATGAGAAGTTGGGTAAGATTCGCTATTATGGAAATACAAGAAAAAGAATTTGCCCTTTGTTCTGACCAAAGCTCCTCTAACATTTGATCAGTTTTGTGGACCCCTTTCTGGGGTTGGTGTGTGTTGGGCAGGGCTCGATCTTCATGACACTGGTTGGAGACTGAGTGTCAGCATGATTTGATGATGGTTAAACCGTCAACCCCAGCGATTAGATCGAAATTTGGTAGCCGAGGCACAGATATGGAGATTTTTCCCCGTGTCATGGGTTTGAAACTCGGGACTTTCGTTTCCATATTTTTAAAACATATTTGTGTAGATAACACAATACTTGAACAAAAGCCTCAATCGTCGGCTGCAAAAAACCGGATGAAGTTGAACTTCTTCCATTCTTGGGGTGCTAGGTGGGCGCCCCTCCTTTGACAAGGGCAATGGTGTTCAACGCCTGGACTCATTCTCAGTTGCCATCTCTTTAAACCGTCTTTAACATGCCTTACAAAGATTTTTGCAAAACAACCTGACTGTAGCAGTGTTTTGGTGACTCATGAATCTCAAGCTCCACGAAAGGAGGATGCCTTCAAATTTCAATTTGTGTTTTATGGGAAGAGCCGGGATGAAAGCGACTGGACGATCTTCGATGCAGCCACTTTACCGGTCAAAACATGTTTTCTTGGCGTACTGCAACTGCAAGTTGAGCAGCCAGCCACTCAGAGCTTTGCCAAAGTTCAACTGCTTGGAGTTGTTTTTTGCAGGGTTTTTGGGGTCAGCCAAAAAAGGCGACCCGCTGATTTCGCCCCAGTTATTTAAAGTAGCACCCCTTGCACATCCTTGCACGATATCAGGAGTTTTCTTGGAGTTTGTTTTTTTGATCCATGAATTTCACCGCTTATTCAGGTCTCTTTTGTCAATGTGCTCATGCTACTGGCCTTGATTGCAACCTCAGCACCTGACCTAGTCCTGTTGCAGTTGCGGTTGCGGCAAACCCCGCGCCGGATACACCACAAATACACCAAGAACATCGAACAATAGTAAACAGTACTGCGGGATGATGAAAGATGATGCTTGCTGATGCGGATCATCACCAAGAACGAGAACTTTGCTAAGGTCCTGGCATGGAGAGCCACAGCCAAGACTTGCTCACCATTGAAGCCGCTCGCCTAGCGTCTTCTGAAAAGGTTCATGAGGAACTTGCAAACCTAGAATCTATGTATAGACCTGTATAGCAATGTCATTGCCATCTCATTGCCATCTTTTAACATCTTCCATCCAGTCAAATTTCCAAATCTTTTTTCAGTCTTCGACCTGTAGGAACAGAGACATTTTCTCCACTGTGGAGGTCAAGGTCAGCAACCTTATCGGACTCACACCGTAGGGGTCGTTGGAGGGTCGTTGTTCATGGATTTTGATGGAGGAATCTGCTGATTGCCAGGTAGGAACTCCACCCCAGAGATTCGAGTTGGTAGCTGATACAGGCCAGGGTAACAAATCGCAATCTGAGACTCTCATTTTTTTTCAACCTTTGGAAAGTTTTGAGCCAGGCAGTAATACTTTGATTGTGCAGTCCTGCATTTGCCAGGCGTGACATTCAAATTTTGATCCGTGTGCTGCATGCTTGGTGATCATATGTATAATTACAGATATACAATATATACATATCTAGATAGAGAGAGAGAGAGATGCAGACAGACTATTTTTGTCACCTTATACATCCTTATACCTTATCGTATTTTTCACTATTAGCTTGATCTCTAGGTTACCCGCTTACCCATGGCTAGAAGTGGATGCAATCTTGGGATCTGTTCCAAACAAGCAGCCGAAGTCATGGAGCAGACCTCGTGCCCTTCAGGACCTTGGCGCATGTCCTAGTACCTTTGGCAGGTACGACATTGGCTGATGCGATGGCTGTTTAGTGCACAGAAATTTTACAAAGGTTCGACACTACGTGATTTGGTATTTAAAAGAAAGATAGCATAAAAACCTAGATACACTGATTTGGAATTGGAAAGATGCCGGTGAACCCTTGCCTTGTAACACTTGCTTATGGGCTCAGAGTGCATTTTGCAGATTTCAGAGCTTAATTGTTGCTGGAACCACCGTTCTCCACCCGACCTTACCATGGACTTCGCTTTTCGTGGCATTGACGCAGTGAATGCTCGTGGTGCTGCTCCCTTGTGGTTGCGGCAAACCTCTGCCGGGCCACCAAAGAGGGAGATGCACGACACATGTTGTTTCCTCCAAGTTGTCAAGGATGGTACGTCTCGGCGTTTCGTCCGGCGCCTGGAAGCAAGCGGCTCCGAGCGCAAGGAGGAATTTGATGGCGGTGATGGTACCGCCTCTTGGCAATCCTGGCGATCTGGCATTGAGAGCTGCTCTGGACTGGCAAACAACTCTGCACCACTTAATCTTTTTTGAGTCTCTAAGCCTTAAGCGATAGCTTGGGCGTACTGTATTTTCATTGCTCTATCAGCAGCACTGCTAAAAAGATAAGAAAAGCTGCGTCCTTTTTCGGGTGGAGTCCCTATGAGCCACTGTTGCCAGGACGAAGCCGTGCAGACAGCGTTTCGAGTATCTTCAGTGACGCCTCGGCTCTGGCAATGCAGGAGTGTCTCACTGGAGGCTTGGAATGGCTGGTGAAGTCTGGAGTTTTCGTGGAGATACAGTGATGCAGTTATTTCAGAGCAAAATATAGGACCAGGTCCTATATTTTTAATTTCTTTGTCAGCTTTTGTAGATAATGGTTTTGCAATTTAATGTAGTGATGATAACTATTGGAGTAGGAGACAGAACTGTCCCGTAGTTCTTTCACGAATGTCATTGGAATTGTCAACTGCTCCATGACCCACTTCGGCTTTCAGGTGAAGGCAAGGAAGATTTGCTGGGAAGGAGGGAGATGCTTGCACGCAAGTTAGGACTGAATCTTCAGGCCTGATCTGCCTGATCTGTTTGGCACTTAACGCACCACTCAAGATGTATATGGGACGCAACCAATAATCGTAATCTCATCTGAATGCACAGTGAAAACAGGGTCGTTGTATTCCGAGCCACTCGGATCCCAATTTAGATTTAGATGGTGACATCAACCTAAGCAGTTTCCAATTATCGTGCATCTCTGAGGAGTCAGAGACATTTGCTGGTTCCCGTGGAGCAGATCCTTGCAGTGGAGTTGACGCATTCAACATAGCGAGTATCGAGAAAATCCATGGGTGCTGGAGTTGAAATTCTTGGTGCACAATTGTGCAGACTGAAAAGAACATTGACATGAACACATGACCTATATATTTGTTTGCTTGCTATTCCTGGTCCACAGCAGATAATATCCAAACTCAGTTTCATATTGCGGTACAGTCTGACATAATACTGACATGCTGATATGCCAGGCTGTATCTATCAAGATTTATTTATTGTATTTGATTTTACTCTGCATATGTATGCAATTTTATATGTACTTTTGAAAGGCGCAACGAAAACATGAACACCTTTACACCCGTTTACCTTTGAGCTTCTTGGACTGATCTCAGGAAGCGGAGGATGGTCAAACCGGCGCCAAATCCTCAGCCATTCTCATAAAAACTCCACATTTTGAATGTTGAATGAAGTCTCATGGAACTCTTTTCTTGACCGTTGGATCGCAAAAAGTTTGGTTTCGTATGGTTTTGTCTCTTTGGTTTGTTGTGGTTTGTTTGTTTAGTTTAGTTTCAGTTTGTTTGCTTTTGTTTTGTTTTTGTTTAATTAATTGTGTTTTATCGTTTTCGTTTCGTTTGGTTTTGTTGTTTGGTTTTGTTTTGTTTTTGTTTTGTTTATTTTTCTTGTTGTTTGATGTTTTTTTTTATTTGGCTTTGCTTTGTTTTGTTTGTTTTGTTTTGTTTTGTTTGGTTTTGGTTTGGTTTGGTTCGGTTTCGTTTGTTTGTTTGTTTGTTGGTTGGTTTGTTTGTTTGTTTCGTTTCTTTCGGTTTTGTTTTGTTTGTTTGTTCGTTTCTTTGTTTCGTTTCTTTCGGTTTTGTTTTGTTGTTTGTTCGTTTCTTTGTTTCGTTTCTTTTGGTTTTGTTTGGTTTCGTGTGATTGTTTGTTTGATTCTTTGTTGCTCATTTGTGGTTTGTTTGTTTCCTATTGTTTTGTTTCTTTGTTGCTTACTTCTTGTGTGGTTTCTTCCTCCGTTCTCCTGTCGATAAGATTCACGGAAGGTCGGAGCTGGCTGATGGCAACTTTGCACCTTCAGGTCTCGAAAAAATGGAAGCAGGTTGAATGTGGCAGAGCCAATCTTCACAGATTTGTTGGGGTTTCCTCCCTGAAGGCCGAGTGATACGCAGATCCAGCAACCACAGCTCTACCAGTATTACCTTCTCTCGTGGCCTTGTGTCTGACACCAGTTCCTTGGTTGATTTGTTGCTAGTAACTCAGTTGTGGAAAATGATAGGATCTCAAATGTACAAATATCGCATACAGGCAAGTTATATGCAGGAATCATCAGATATCTTGAGAATTCGGTATTTGTTATACGATATTATTATTAGATTATAGGCATCAGAAGATCCCGCTACTTCGGCCCCTAAAAAGTAATGCTCCAGTGAAGGGTAAGCTTCCTTTGTTCCGAGGTTCACACTGAAGCACCTTGGCAAAATGCAGGTGGACAATGGACAGATCGCAGGTGTTCACAAATAGCATCCAGCGAGTGAAGCTTTGTGAAACCTTGTAAGCTCACTGCCACCTCTAGATTTCATTCTGAATATGAAGAATTGAGGAAGAAATGAGGTTGAGGGACTGTAGGTATTTTCATCCTTTGTGCATCGAATCTGGCATACCCCAAAGGAATCAGGAAGATTTGCGGAAGTCACTGTAGTTGAGATCTCATTTCAAACAGATTTGCCCTATGGACTGGCGTATTTTAGTGAAGAGCTTCATATTCTAAAGAAGGGCTTGGCCAGCCTCTAATTTTGGTATGACGAATCAAGCTACACCCTAGCGGTGCTTGAGGTGGATCCGTAGAAAACAAGCAGACATGAGCCCTGAGCCCTGGCCAATCAATGGAAGACACGAAGCTTGATGAACAAGCACAGTCAAGGCTGTTGTGTCTCCAAAAGTTTTTGGTTAGTGCTGGAGAAGGACAAGCTTTGAGGGATTCACAGCCTCAGCTGGGGATCATTATCATTGCATTATACTGTAATTCCTTGGGGTCACATGAGGCATTGAGCATTGGACGTCAGCCCGTGGTTTTTGGGTTTTTGATGTTCAATAGCTCTTTGACCTGGGATCCAGAGGTTACCCTAGAAATTCATCCCTGCATGAATTTGACATGGAGCACCCAAGGTCAGGTTTGATGAACACATCACACTCTGTCATTGATGATTTTCCAGACTTCAGTGCATCCGTTTTAATGACTTTGACTTTGGCCTGTGCTCATGTCAGACATTTAGGGGTGTACAGCTAGCTAGTCATTACAACTTTTTCTTTCAGCCCCTTCCACGGCATTTAATCATCCACTTAAATTTATGCCTTTCAAATTGGACGGCTCTTTGCCATTTTGACAAAATTTGACAAATTGCTACGCCAGTGTTTGGCAGTCGAGTGGTCTTTCTTTACTGCAGCCTTCAGGTGTTTTGGAAACGCCTGGTTAAGGTTGGAATATTATTCGGATATGTCATTCCAGTCAAGCCACAGAGCTTGTACAGAATCTGGATGGCTTTAACTTTATTTTGTTTTTGATCGTTGCATCTCGTTGCTTTGTTCTCCATGTGGAGTCTTGGCTAAATCGAGAGCTCGTGACATCGTGGCACAGTTCCCAAGGCCTTGGAAAAAGGTTTGATTTGTAGTCATGGAGGCACTGTCGCAAGGGGACTCTTAGTTGACACTTCAACTTGAAAACTTGTGTGTTCTTGCCCAGTTGTGGGAGTTTGAGATGAGAATCGCCAACGCAATGGGGTCCCAACATTTGAGTTTTCGCAGTCATGTGCTGGTGAGTGATGGACCCTGGAAGGTGCTTCCGTGGCAATTCCACATCGACTTTCTCTATTGCAAGGCAATGAGATCCGAGATAATCAGAAAACATGAAGAAAGTAGCGATGAAACATTCATGACTCATAGTGCAACTTAAGTATTTATATATATATATATTTACATACATGAAGAATGCTCGGAATGAAACTAGTGATAATGCTGATATTGACAACCAAGCACCACCTACCATGATGATCAGAAACATAACCCAAGAATGCAAGAACAGCACTGTGGAACTCTGATGCAACGCTCTCAATGGTGATGGTAATCATGACCATGATGGTAAGGAGAATAGGCAGTGATAGCCGCATTAGCAATGATGCGTAAGACTCTAAGAATGACGAGGTTGATCGGAATGAAGCGCGTCGTTCTAACGATTCTAATCATATTGGCAACGTGTGATGACAGTATGACATTGGTGATAGTCCCGGGATTGACGATAGAGAAGACAATGTAGCCAGGGTCCACAAACGCTTTGATGTGAACATCAATTGACAACAAAGTTGCTTCTGACAGTACATAGTAGACGTGATAATGAAGATGCACACAATGACAATGATGAAACATAGAATTATAATTATATTAGTGATGATCATATGACAACGCTGACAACGATAACATATGATAGCTACAGTGAAAGAAAGTGCAAATGATACAGTAATGATCAGAATGAGGGTACTGACCATGATGGTGATATTAGACTTGTGATAATGGTACCTCTAGTAATGACAATGATAAAACCAGTAGACATTATCACAGTGATTACGTATACTCAATGATGGTGATGATTATGCCGAAATGAATGATATGACGACGACCGCCACGACAACAAGGATAGGCATTGGGAGTTTGAGATGGGATGCAATTCATGCGCAGCCAGCTTCATCAACCCAAAGACCCAAAGAAGTCGCTGCATGCTGCAGTGGGTAGACTGATCGTGTTCACCCACAAAGGGAAGGAAAACTCCCCAAGGTTTGACTCTAATGGCAATAATTACCCTTTTGATAGTCATTTCCTGAAGGTGTTTTCTTGCTAATCCGAGATAGTCATTCCCTACTAATAGTCCTGCCTTTCCCACACGTTTTCAGGGATGCAAGCAATGATTCTGCTACTTGACTGCACCAACAAACCGTGGCACCATCATCCCATATCCATGAGTTGATGCAGCTGCAACCAAGGCCACGCATCCAGAAGTTTGGATTCTGAAGTATGGCAGTGGTGACATTGAGGCATTGGTAAGCAGCGATGTGGTGTCATTAGGAAGCTACTCTGTGCGGATGAAGCTTGGTGATAAAAAGTGGCTCACGAAATCAACTTCGGATGTTCATCATGATATCACGTCCAGATTTTCTGCTGACAACACTGAGGTGCCATTTGGGAATGATTGAACTGGAATGATATAGTACACAGCAAGATCAATGAGCACGTTCAAGTCGAGTTTTCTGGAACTGCATTTGTCAACCACCTCTTGATACACCAAATTCATACTTAACTTGCTCTTGTCGGTTCTTCGCATGGCCGGTGCTGAACATCGTAAGAGGTTGGGATTTTGATGCTAAGTGTGGTACACAACCTGCATCTAAAGATCTATGTTATTCATTCTTCTGTAGGAATTGGAATATTTTTGTATTTGCATACAATTCCTTGAATTATGGAGCAGTCCTTCATAATTTTCATGAAGGATAACATCACTGTAAAGCTTGAGTTTATGGCAGTTTCATGACCGGCCACCACGAGGAATAGCAGCCTCCTATTGATGGTAAGCCAAGCCTTGAAATTTGACTCCTCCTTCGAGGGTATTTTGGGTTTGGGAGTGCCAAATCTGACGGTGAACACTGGACCCCATGGAGGAACTCACAGGCAGAAGAGACACAAAAAACCGATGGGATGCTTTTTTTTCATGACGTTTTTGTGATATTTGATTTATTTTTTCACATTCGTTTTTTTCTGAGGCGCTTTACTATCTACCTTCTTACATTTGTGTTGGTGAGGGGGTTCTCCAATCTTGGATTCCTGGGGGGTCAAGAATTGGTCAAATAATCCAAGAATTTCTGGGGGCCCCGCACCGGTGTGATTACCGTGGATCACCTTGGATTACCGTGGATTTCAGGCCTCAGATGCTGACGAGTTTTCTGGAGGAAGCAAAGGTAAAACGTTTCTCTTTGTGCTTCAACTCTGGTGCAGATGGAGTCTTGATAGCAGCTATGATTGGGTGGATGATGATTCAGGAGCCAACTCACAGCGAAGAGCTGATAGACTCTGATAGATCCCACCAAATGAAAAGATGATAACAGATGTAGACAAAGAGTTCTTGATTGCCTCTGAGCCAGGGACCTTTTTTGATTTCAAGAGAAGGGTCACATCACATCGCTCGCCACTGCTGTTCCTAATTTGTTTGTGCCTCTTTTGCAATTGGAGCAAGCAGGTGTCCTGCATGTTTGTTGGAGGTGTTTTGGCCCTGGACTATGCTGCGCCAGCGAAGCTCTTGCCGAGCGTATTCCATGAGCACTGGCAATTAAGATTGCGTGGAGCAAGCGTGGCAGGACACGCGCTTTCAATGGCACAGGACCGTCAAAAACTGCTAAGAAGGATGCATGTTTTGAAGGCTTCACTGGGGTCATTGGACGGTACCCAGTGGCATACACAGACATTGAAACAACAGGAATCTGATGAAACATTTTGCATTCAGCCATTAAGCCCTGTTTGTTTATGGCTTGACAAGCCACTTGAAATTTGTACAGGACAGTCCAGCTTATGCTATTCCTGACTCCGGAACAACTTTGGTCACAGGAGATGGGAACCAATGTGATAGATATATTTTTGAAGTATCCACAGGCGCAATAGTATATACAAATGCGCTGTTTCAATAGGTCTTTCAATCTAGCTTGGGGTGGTGGTCGGAATCTGATGTCACCACAGGACCCCAAGAGCAGATTACATCCTTGATGGAGTTCATATGTTCAGAGCAGCTTGGCCATAGAATCGGGGAGAAACAGATAGAAAACGATAGAAATATCATGACATATGGTCATGATTGCTGTGATACCAATGATGAAAGGGTGACGCAGGAGTAGTCAGGAGTACTGGTTGGTGCTCGTGATCTGGCACAGACTTGAAAGCCTATGAATAGTATATATATAACTATCTGACTCACATTGGAATATCTGAGCAGATGTTTTTGTTTTTGTTAAATTTATTCTACTTGACATGGATTTATCTTGTTCTGAGTTGAGTTCATTGCCTCGGGCTCTTTAAACCAACCTTTTGTTGATTTCCAGGTGGCCACGCTGCAAGCAGGCGAAACAGGATCTCACCCTCTCCATGGCGTCTTCGATGCAATTTGGAAGAGTGGCGAGATGTTCGGGTTTAGAATTTCCCGGGTTTACCTGAGGGGAGAACGGTGGGGAGCTCGTGCGTCAAGACATGGTGATGCTTTGATATTTTCAAAAAGGCTAAGACAAATCCAAAGGAGTGGACACCTCGCAAAATGTGGAACAGAAATCTGACTTATAGAAGCTGCTGGTTCATCGCTGTAGTCTTTTTGAATCACCCTTAGAGCTTTGAAGATGTGCGGAGAGAACGAACAGAGTCCGATGACAAAGCGCTTCTGGAACTGATTGATGATCCAACAAAAAAGTTTCACAGGCGCAGGTGAAGACTTTCTCCAACAGGTCATTTTCAGGCGCTTCGGGAAGTGCGAAGTTGTTGATGCACGACCACTCATTGAGTTTGACCATCCATAGGTTTCATTTTATCACGAAAGCTGGATTTTTCCAGCTGGAGTTTCCTTTGCTTTAAAGCAAAATATGTATTGGGATGGGTTCTGTGCCTTTTTGCCTGATATATCAGGCCTTTGGGGGGGGGGGGG
>DF239834.1:48706-83338 GCA_000507305.1 Breviolum minutum Mf 1.05b.01
CTCATTCTCCTCATCATCCTCCCCATCCTCATCATCATCCTCCTGCTCATTCTCCTCATCATCCTCCCCATCCGCATCATCCTCCTCCTTATTCTCCGCATCATCCTCACCATCCTGGGCTTCTTGAGGTACTCCCTTTACTTTTCCCAGCTTTCGTTCACCCCGCTGCACTCAAGTTGATTTTGGATGCTTTTGTCGACGGGTTATGGGCTTTTCTGCCACCTGCTGCAGGCATAACCAGACTATCCAGGAAAGACAGGCGCGATGTGAAGCATACACTCAAGCGAAGATTCGTCTATCGGTCATGTCCTTGGAAGGTTGCTGGCTGCCCATGCCAAGTGGCATGGTTGCTGGGCTGTATGGCGACTAAGGTATAGCAGAACTCCGCGGAGAAACACACAATCACACACCAGGGAGAGCAAATCAAGAATGCTGATGCAAATCTATTTATGTATGCTATTGCATTCATGTTTTCGGAAGGAGACATGCGCAGACAGTCATATTCTATTTACACACATGTATATATGTTTATATAATAATTGGCATATAATGTACTACATCTATGCAAGAAGTACACACCCAGGACCCATGGTCCGGTGTCTCTTCCAACATGCTTGCATTTTTTGCACGCCATGTGTACATTGTGTGCACAATGCGTGTGTGTCGTTGGTGTTGTGACCTCAACCTGTGTAACTAATCGTGGAAGGTGACTGCGTGAAGTTTTAGGACCACAATTGGATGACTCACCAGACATGTCTAGAATCGTCTAGCTGTCCAGCCTCATGAAGTTGATGAGTAGCCCAGTTTGGAATTTGAACCTGTTGGATGTTTGCAGTTTCGAACATGATAGGTAGATCATACAAGGCTCAATACACCTTTGTCATCCATTTGAGGCTCTGGAGAAATGTCTCAGGTGCGCAACCGGTTGCTGGGAATTTTCAGGGCCACAGCAGTATCAAAACAAAGTGCTCAAGTTCCTTGAGATGGAACTTGCAGAACAGTGAGTCTCATAGCTAAGAATCTAAGATGCGAAAAGTTTGAAGGTGCTTTGCATGCCTAGTTGAGTTCTAAAAGAGTTCTAAAAGGTCAGCAGCGTCGAGATGGAATATATAGACCATTGAATATACTACTTTTTTGTTGTTGACCTGGAGAATGAAAACCATTGGATCCTCGACGCCATAAAAGTCCCCAATATGCATCCAAGAAAAGAAGCACCACTGACGCACGGACATGTACACGTAGACACCCATCCACTGATACCTGATATCATATGTATATATATATATATATATCATCATGTACCTCCAGAGAAATTCCTACGTGGTGACTGATATGTGTGAGCAGGGTGGTGCTACCCGTTGTTTTGGTTTATCAGAAATATTTGGTTTCACCGGGGCTTCCGCCCACATTGTGAAACGACTCGAAACCGGGTTTCGTCCTTGGACAATCGGCCACCAGTCCGGGGCTTCCTTTACAGCCTCGGGAGCATACGCCTTGCAGATGCTTCTGGAGGTCATTCTGGGTTTCACAACACCATGAGGGTGAGTCCCCACCAAACCTAGTATTGATTTACCAACAGTTGGCAGTCACTGCTTGAGTTCTTGAACAAATCCCATGCATTATGGATTTGCCCTTTAGTCAAATATGCCGCAAGAACAGTAGCCCCCAGCCAGAATCACTGACGACCGACACAGATTGTTATGTTTGGGCTTCTTATTTGCTTCTTTCAAGTTTTTTAACCCCCCTGGAAAGTGCAAGTGCCGGGTTGAGAAGATGAGCCTGGCCTTCAAATTTCTCAATGGTTACAGTTGCTGTCTGATACTCCCAAGCTGATCTGGCGAGGATTGCAACAACTGGAAAAAGGGCATCGATCTAAATGCCTGGGGCCTTAAGAGAAGACCGAAGTTCGGGATTAGTTACCAACTAAACATTCAGGAATTTCTTCCAATCCTTGGAAACACTAGGGTCTTTCATATTAGCATGAAACTCGCATCCCCCATCACTGGTACTTGCCATGGCTTTCATCCTTGCAGTTGTCCCAGCATACCAAGGCTGAGATGCCCAGCATCAAGCTTCAGCTTGAAGGAGTCATGAAACCACAACAACTGCTTATTCACTAGCCACAGATGATTGGAATCTGAGGCATTTTCTGGGAACAATGGAAAATAGGGAAAAACCCAGTGGCTCAACTCCTTCAGTTTTACCATGGCCCACCACAGGAGCAGATGGGACTCAGCAGGAGGTTGAACTTCTTCCTAGCAGCACCCAGCTCAGTCGGCACTCGGCACGGAAGCAGCGAGACTTTTTTGGGTCACCTGGTGGTACCTTGATTTCCCAGGCTATGTCGCAGAAGTAACCTCCAATGCAATGGTCTGGACTCAAAAGTATTTGCTAGGCCTGATGGCCTGCTTGTTTTGAAGGGGGGGGCTGGGGGCATGAGCAACAAGCTCAGCATGCGATAGGGATGATAGGGGCAAAGCTCATACCCAAAGTGGCACAAAGGTTGAACAGTTGAACACCTCAATTCATTCAAATTCCGCTTGATGATGTGCGAATATCTCCTCGTGTTTCTTCCACATCCCATGAATGATCAATCCAAGCTCAGCTGACCTGCAGGCATTCTACCATACTGGTGGCCCGAGCTTGAAGAGGATTCGAGTTGTGCCACTCTTTTGGGTGCAGCTGACTATGTGGGCCATCAGGCCTGAATCTGAGGAGAGTGTGGTGATGTGAATATTGACATGTCTGGACCATGGATCATGGTTTTTGATAAAACGGCTTTCAATGGATGGAAGTGTTCCAGAAGGGTAACGTGCCAAAAGTGGTCCTTGAAACGCGACCAGTTTTGAGAACAAATCAGCCATGCTTTGCAAGCAGTGGCACTAGACAATGGTGTCATCATGATATCACCTGGGAAACCGTTCCAGCTGCCCGAAGCTGCAGTCAGGTATGGATTCTGGGCACCCCGCTCTTCTACAATCGCCGAGTCACTGGGCAGAAGCAGTCCAGAAAAGTATGGACGCCGTGTTCAATCCATTGTTTGCCATTATGCTACCATGGTGGTAGCAGCCTTTGTTCGAATCAAATCGATACCAGCACCTAACTAGTGAAACTTTTTTGTGCTGTGCGGTCCTGTTATTTTTATATTTCATTCAGTCGTGAGAACGACTAATGGCAACCCATCATCATACATAAAACCCAACAGTGCAGGTGTACTTCGACCTTGGCTGGAAGCTCAATGCTGACTCCACGGAGGTAAGATAGGTCTATCAGAGAATCAAAGGCTGAGGATTGATATGTTGATATGCTACCTAGGCATTCTCCGGAGAATGGGCTTTTGATGGCTTTTGGGATTGAGGTCATCCACCAAAGATGGGCTTCAGTGAGGAGCCATGTGGCAGCTGTTTGGTGCCCCAGTATGATGCCAGAAGGGTCACATTATCATTGCTTTGATACTTTTTTATCTTCTTTTTTGGGTGTGAGGTGCTTCAGGAGACTACCATACAGGCGACTTAGCATTGATTCAAGGTGGGGTGTTTGATGTGTGAAGCACATGGCAGAAAATGTGGTGCATATGCCAGGTGTGAATGCGAATGTAGCCATGCGCCAACTGAGCAGCCCAGGGCGTGTTCCATGGCCAAAAGTGTCTGAGCCACTTGGCCCCTTGGATGTGCCGATTTGAAGGATTCTTCAGCAGAAACTTTTGATTTTCACCCTACAAGCGACTCTGATTTTCACTTCTTGTCTGAATGCCTCTGTAAGAGACTGCAGAAAAAGGGGCGTACAAGCTGCTATCCTTCAGTGACTCAAGCCTGCCATAGCAAAGTTCAGAGAAACATAGATGCCGCAAGCATGTTACATCAGCTACATCAGTCAATGTTAGTCTAGGGTCGAAGTAAGAACTCCACAACTCCCACAGTTTTGCGCAACCTGTGCCTGAGGATCAGAAGCTTGGTCTCCACTTGTCTGAAGGCCGCTCTCTTTAGCTTCACTGATAACAATCCATGACAATCCATTTCCTTTGGCCAAGTGTGTCTCAAAAAACGTGTGCATCCATTGATTTCGGTTGAAACATGTTGAAAAGGCCGACTCACTCTGACTCACTCTATCTCCCAGCAGCCTATAGCAGTCTGGTACAGGCCCAAACATTGTTTGTGGCGATACGACGAGTGCCACTGCCTTAGCACATGGAAGGCACTCGATGTGTTTTGGTTGGCTTAAACCATCTTAAGACCCTCATGGGAGGATTTTGACTCAGGATCTTCCAATGATTCTTGCCGTGCTTCGATTAATGTGTGGAGACAAGATGGTCGCAACCTCAGTGTGGAATTGATGGCCATCGACATCCATGAAGTTTTTTTTCTCCCCCAACTGATGAAATGCTTTGTATTTGGATGAACAATGTACCTGATAGAGGAATCACAAACCAGGGCCTTTTGCAAATTTTTGTTGTGTCATGTTGCAGCACCAACATAGATGTCACAGGAGCACCTTGTCCCTTTTGCAGCTTTTGCCCTTTTCAGGTCACAGGTCCACGTTTTTTTCTCTTTTGTGTGTGTTTCGTTTTGTGACATAGAGACCATATCTAGGGGAGTTTAATGGGATCATTGATCATCTGATTTTGCCACCTGACCGAGTTTGGCCTGCTGAGTTATATACCAACATCTAGGGAGTAGGGCCTCACAGGTAGGCAACATCCTAGTAAATAATGCAAGCATACAGTAACATACAGGTAAAATCAGGGAAACATATTTAGTTGCTTCATCATCATCATCATCATCATCATCATCATCATCATCATCATCATCATCATCATCATCATCATCATCATCATCATGGTCAGCCGAAGCTGAGAGTCTAGGTGGATCGATGGCAAGCGCGTCTTCGGCAAGATGATGCTGGCGAACCGCAGGAGTTGACATGCTGAAATCCCATCAGAGAGGTGCTGGTACTCGATGTGTAGAGCATTGCGCTTTAATCATGGATTTGGGAACGTGTTCAGCACTAATTTACGTATAAGATATACACACATGTATGTGTATATATAATATATATATAAGATGTTTTTACGTTTGTACCCATAGAGTCAGGAACCATGTCATAGACCACATTAAGCAGAAAATGACAAAGTTTGATTGAAGTCAAACATTTATTGACGAAAGATTTGGAGGTGCCAAATCAAAATCAAATTCCTTTTTTTCCCACTGGACCCGGCGAGGAAGAAGATCCCTCGAGTGATGCGGAGTCTGACCTCGAGTGATTTAAGGTAATGACTTCTGAGCTAGGCAATTGAGATCAATTGATTCAAGTTCAGAAAAGAAGAGCATATATTTTTTGAATGTTTCTTTTTTCTGCTGTTTTTGATTTTTTTTTGAAAGATTGTGGATGATTTGGCTCCCAAAGAATTCGGAAGTCCAGAAGTTAACCGAACTCCCAAAGGTTAGACGAAGCTGCGAAGGAAGAGGCAGAAAGAAAGGCTGGAGAAAAAGTGGCTGGGAGTGGTTGGCTCTAAAATCGATTGTGCCTTGCTTTTTTTTTCCAATGCTAGGCTTTTATGGTCAATTCCCAGGTTTCCTTCCTTGTATATCTGCCTATGTCTAAAACTCCGTTCCATTTCGCGACACTGGTGGAGTTTGCAAGTCATCGTTGGCCATGTCAGATATTTGGCAAGCTTTGGGTTGTTGGAATGGGTATGACAGGCAATGGCAACGTCCGGAACGTTGAACTTGGAAGTTGAAAAACATGTGCAAGCTCCGTTCATGCAGGCTCGTGAGGAGGAAGAAGAAGAGAGAGAGGCGGAGAATGGCAGACTATATAAAAGGTATGAGGATGGACACCAACATTGCATAGTCAATGCACTTCAAAAAACAGGTGATGCAAGTTGTGACATCTTGGAGCAGCCCTGTAAAGAGACGTAGTGGTTCAACAGGGCTCGCCGAAAACTTAACACGGGCCAATCGATCTCGTTCCCAAGATGGTGTGGCCATCGGATTCCACAACAGAATGTGTTTTCAAAGCCTCCGGCGCTATAATATAGGTTGAGGAATGTTGAGGATATGTTTGTGGTAGACTTTTGTATGTGGAGAGCAGGGTAAGAGATAACATGATCAGGTTGATCATATATTCATATACCAATATATATATATATATATATTCAATGATTTGTGGCTCTTTCCCCCAAACCTATTTCGTTGAACGTTGAAAGCTGTGCAGTCACCAATATAAAACTGCCATTTCTTGGAGGCACGCAGGCTTGCCTCGAAGCTGGCTGTGCTTTTTGTGGTCCAGATGCTTAGCACCACATGACAAAGAGCCAATAATGCCATAGGCCATGGTATATCTTCCATGCCAGTTACTTACATTTTGAATATCAATGACTGATGTTCAGAACCGTTATGTTATGATGTATTGGTCACAGTTGCAGTGCAATATACGGGAGCTGTAGCAAGCCAGTCCTAGGGATGGTAGGAACAGGTCAAGCAGCCTCCGCATGCGTATCTTAGAACGGCATGACAGGCTGCAAGGGGTGGGGACTGAACGTGGCTGCTGAGATCTCACCCGACTCCTACCACAAGAGCAAGAAGGTCGCAGATCAGGCCAAATTGTTGGGATTTGGATGGCAAGGGGGGAGGCTCCTTTCTTCAAAAAGTTTGCTTTCCCATTCAAAGATTTGTATAAGTGACTGGAATTGATTGGAGGTAACACGTTGCAAAGCCTGTTTTAGACTGCCTGATATAGTAGTCCTAACAAGGCCTCAAGCATGTGCGCACAGATTGAATTACCCAGCAGTCAAGAATGTCTTGTTTGACACAAAGCGCATTTTGGGATGTGGTGTGCAGATGGCACCAACAGGGTGTTCATAATCTCTGGGCTCTTGATCTGTTCAGGTCTTGAAGTGGTGTGAGCTCTCTGGCGCGCAGTGTGCTGAACCTGAGACAGGGACACCTTCTAAGGGGGACCCCTGGACCCTACTCTTGCCTGCTTTCATGCTGGGGTGAAGCTCAAATGGGGTGGATCATTCCCAAAATGATCTGAATCAATGTGAATGAACTATATATTCTGATTGGTTTGTCAATGCTGGAAATTGACAGAGTCGGAGCAGAGTCTGTGCAGATGACAACTAGCTTCAACACAAGCAGCCAACACGTTGGTTTGGTGCATCTGTGAAGGAGTTTACAGTTTACCCTCCAGGAAACTAACACATATCCTATATCCCACCTTGGGAAAAGGAAAAACCATCTTCAAAAGTGCCTTTCAAATGGGATATGTTAGTTCCCTGGAGGGTCAGTTTCAACTTGATCAATTAAAAAACACATCGAAACAGCTTAGTGTCCTTGGTTTGGCCCAGGTGCCATCATCCCATCGCCTGATGTTTTGGTCTACACCCTTGCCAAATATGCCGAGGAAAAGTTTCTTCCTCAGAGAAAAATCCAGGGATGGTAGATTCCATCCACTGGGAAGGATAATGACTCGAGGACAAAAGAGGAGTTTGGTTGGACCTATTTTGAATGGCTGCACTTTTTAAAGCATGATTGGTCGCCAAGGACTGGAACATCTGTGACTTTCCACCAAATTCATGGTGATGCAGACTCCTCGACGCAGCTTGGTCGCATCGGCAGCTTGCTCACATGGAATCATACAAAGATTTTCAATGCATTTCATTGATGATGAACTGTTTGGGGATTGGAGTTGCCATGCTGGGAAGGTGTGACAAAGAGCTGGAGAAAGATTGGCCTCGATCTCAGTACCATATGGAACCATATGGAACCATCATCCATTGGCGCGTTTCGTGACGCCCTGAGGACGGTCGCTGGTTCCATCCCCAATCGTCCTGACCTTAGCGCCGTCATCGATCTATGGCGGTTTCTGGCTGGGCCTGGCAATGTGAGTCAAGGTTGCAGGTTGCAAGAGGATCAACAGTGGTAGATGGCATGACATATATTTCAAATGGAAAAAATGATGATATCCTGTTCTTGATTCACTTGGAACATGGTTTACAACCATAGAATCCTTATATTTATCCCTTTATCACTGAAAAAACACAGAGCCATTTTCACAGTATGATTTCGGAACCAAAAAAAAGCCGCAAAAGATTGGATTTTGGATGGGTGTTTTCGGTGGTTTTTGGATGGGAGGCTCCCAACAAAACCCCACCCGAATTCGAATTGGACGGGCTTTTCGGAGGCGAAACCTCGCCTTCTTTTGAGCTTCCGGAGCCAAGTTGCCGGAGCCTCCAGAGTTGGGATTTTTTTCGAGGCATGCTTTAGGTAGGTATATATCTTTTTAGAATGCTAGATGCTAAAGATGAATTCTAAAGGGATGAAACTCGGATGAACATAAAACATTTCAAAAAAAACAATCAGGAAAACTGAAGAAAAGGTGAATAGAAAACGGCGAAGCCTTGGAAAGTAGATGCTTTTGCAGTCCTTCAGAGCTTTGAGGTTCACCAAATGGCCCGAAGCAAGCCTGGACTTCTTGAATATCGCGCACGACTCAGATGCATGGATGGGCTATTGGCTTCAAAAGGCAAAAGGATGCACAAGGCATTTTAAGGTCAATACTAGGTCACTATCTCAACACAATTTTCATGATCTCTGTGTCTAGACGATTAGCGGGGTTTCAAAAGATGGGGAAGGTTGCCTTGACAGAAACCTGGATGCTGCACTATTTGTCCGTTCGAGGCTGATGACCCTGAGCAAAAAAATCGACATTTGCGATGGTTTGCGTGACATTAAATTCATGGAACTGTTTCTTTTTCATTCTTTTTCCACAGTTTTGGTAACTAAAGGCGATCCATCCCAACAACGGACTTAGATCACAAATGCCCCTATGACAAAGACGGCATTTTTCGAAAGGAAAGGTAGGTTTCCAATTCGCCAACAGCTTTCTTTTTCCTGATTTTTGAGATGGTTCTTTGATGTTCTTTGCTTTTGTGAACAGCTGGCTTCAACCTTCGAACATTTGAGGGTCTCCATGCCGAAGCGGATGCGAACCTGGGGCGGAGCAAAGTTGGGGCAAATGGCAAAGCCCTTGTTTCCTCGAACTCCATGATCCGCTGGTGCAAGGTGACGAATGCAACAAAAATTCACACAACTCCAATTGTCTTACGCGTTTCGACTTCATCACCAGGGTCTCCAAATTGTTGCTGCAGAATAATGGCATGAATCAACGTTTTGTCTTGCACATGGTATGACGTCAAGCAGGTCAGCAGCAGTCCTCGCAGCAGCAAAACATGTGGCAGATCAAAGATGTTTAGGGATGTTTAGGGAGATTGGAACACGTGACATGTTTTGGGCATCTAGAAAGTCTAGACTAGACCCTTCAGAATCTCCTTGGCCAGTAACCTTCTAAACAGGTTTGGGAGGATAAGCCTGGAGATTTAAAGGTGTCTATGATATGGTATGCTGTAGTATTTACAGTAGCATATAGTACGTAGTCACATAGTCAAACTGTATGCGAGGGGTAAATGAATGTTTGTAAGAATTCCCAAAGCTGCTGCTTGGAAGCAAGCTGGCTCTAAAGGCTTTGCTTGACATGATTGACATAGATGGATGCTTGGGAAGGCTGCGCACCCTTGCAAGGCTTCAAAGATGCTTCAAGTGCCAACTGCATAGACGATTTCCTATGGAAAGCATAAAGCATCAGAATTGAAGCTATAGACTTTAACAAGTAGACATCCTGCAAAACCTTGACATGGATATTGAAAGCCATTTCAACTTGTTTTTGTTGAGTGGTCTCCAGTCAAAATGCAATAGGATTCATGGGGCTTTTGACTTACATGGTTCTTTCGTCCGCTTCGCTTGGTCAATCTCCAGTTCAACAAGATGGGGTATTTTGATGTTTCCGAGAACCAGAAAAATCAAAAAACTCTTCATGGCTTGGAGTCTTTGTAGCCTGAGTCCCGCACAACTAGCGGTGTTGCGAACACGGCGAACTGGACTGAGCTGTCACCAACGTGACCCCAGAACCCAGGGCCCGGCCGTTTCGTGAGGTGTGCCAAGGGGAGAAAGTCGTTCAAGTTGTTGAAGTGCGACTGCTGTGCAAACTCAATTGGACCGGATTTTTTTAGTAGCCTACTATGTAGTTTGAAGGAATCCACAACCTACTCGCATTGGTTGATCAACCGAGCTTTCGAATTTCTGTTTGTGTGCAGCTGCTTGTCAAGTCATGTGCGTCTTGGATATCGTTGAGGTTGGATTGTCGAAAATCAAGGGCAACCAAACGACAGTATACAGCGGTTACATGACATGCTCTTCCGCGTCATTCATACACCCACAAAGAAGTTGAATTCTTATTTTCTTGCAGAAATGAGACGCATGAATTGCACAAGGGATTGAAAAATTCCCCTGATGGAATCAGCACGTATCAGAGAATTGTAAGATGGTATCAGTTGTTTAATTTGCAGCTAGTGGACTCCTTCCATGTCCTTTACAGAGCATACCCCAGTGATTCGAATGCCACCTTGGTATGAGCAGCCATGGTCTTCTTCTTCCCCGTGCAGCAGCCTTTACGTTGCTTCAAAGTCCGCTTTGGGAACCCCAACTTCAGGATCAGTCCAAAACGGGGTCATTGCTTCAAATTGGTAAGGATTGTGGAGATTCCGGGTTTGGAATTGTTTTTCAGGTACTTCATGTTGCCTTTGGTAGCTGAAAACCATTCGACTTCGGGGTTGGGAAGATGTACTATTTTGACCTATTTTGGTTAGATGATTGAACATCTTTATTCATCTTTATTCCACACAAAGGATATTTTGAAAATTGCAAGAAATACAAAAAACACTCAAAAACGTAGCGCTTTTGAGGTGTCGTGACTCGGACGACTTTGGATGGATAGGTTAGTTCTTGCTGAAGTGCTTCGTTTTTGAAAGTGATCTTGGATTTTTTTTGCCAAGCTCCATGAGGACTACTTCAAGCCACTACACGGGTTTACACCCAGAAGCCCACTATCAGAAGACTTCCAGAAGCCGCAAGCTGTGATACCCAGATATCGCAATCTGACAAATGAAGTACTCCATGACTTGGTTTCACGTGGGCAACCGTTTGTTGTGGAAGACTGTGGTCAAGATGCAACTTGGATACAAAACATTGGATAAACATTTATTCTTTACCCCTGCAGTGCTTGCCAGTTTGGGGGTGGCAAACTTTGCTAGTAATTCACTTGGAATTGGAGGGTGAAGGTGATCTGACTGAGCCAATGCAAAAAACCTTTAAACTTTTGGGGATTATATATATATATATATATACACATATGTGATAGGACAGATAAAGTATTTAAACTTTTTTTTTTCATGGTCCTTTGGCTAAGTAAGTCATAGGCATCGGCATAGGTCATTGGCTATGGGTTTGCAATGTTAATTTCATCATATTTCATCCAATTTTTGGAGCACATAATATATGCAAGTCCGCCATGTACAAACCTGTTGATCGTGAGATCAGGGGTTGGCCGCATGGGTGTGCATGATGCCTCACTTCGCATTTACTGTAGTCCAAAAACCCACAATTTACAACATGAGTCTGGTGTCGCTCGCACATATTCAAGTTAAAACTTTAGTGCAACACACTAAGACAATCTGCAAGAAGTAGGCCAACATGGCCAAATCCATACAATCTAGCAGATGTACTTGTATAGATTACAATTCAATGATTTTTTGGGTCTACTGTACGTTTACGATGCGACGATGCCCTTATATGGATGATATGAGCTGGCTCCTCAGGCTCCTTTGGCAGCTTGGAGTTGCGAAGATTATGCACTTCAATGGCCTCAGGGAAAGATGCGTGCCGAGTATTCTGAGAAGCAACGGCCCGTATTGTTGGGAGAGGGCGATTGGTTCAGGACTGACCCCCGGTGGATTCCGGTTGAAGATGAGCGTTCAAACTATGAACAACTCAAAGGCATGCAACCACCACCGCATGCAGAAAAAAGGACCTTGAGGCCCACAAGCCGAGAGCCTCAGCACATGTCCAAAGGGGACAGGCTGGCAGGACCCTACATTTGGCATGTCAAGGACTTGATAGCTCAACGTTGAGTCGCTGTCCAGTCGCTTTCCATAGCTTTCCGCTCCCCAACAGGATCATGAGCCCAATCAGTGCTGCAACTCCACAGAGACGTGCCATTTTTTTAACTTAAAATTTGGCAGGAAAGGATGGGACTGACAATGGAAAGATTATGCAGTATGGCTTTTGCCATGTAGATTTCTATCGTTGAGTTTAGTGTAGCAATAGTTATTTAGATCCAGTGAAGGAATTTTAAGCGCTAATGATGCACATACTATTGTTCTTGCTGACAAAATTCAAATGTACTATTCACAAGTTTTTATACACCACGTGCATACAATCCATTTCCCATTGCACATTTTTCTAGGCTGTATATCTCGCTCCAAACCTAAAAGTTATGATACTAGTAGATCTGATAGGTTTGATACCAAATGTAGGTGATGAATGCCTTTGGTGGCTGTGCTTCTACAGAGGTGATTTAGGGAAACACAGGGGGACATATCGACATACAGCAACAGATAAAACATAGATAGGCTGCACCAAACACACGTAGACTCATGAAGCAATCATTACAACAATAATTGAACCAACATGCAAGTATACTTACCATGACAATACGAAGATGTATATTTAGATGAACAAATACGAAGATTTTTTTGGTATAATGATAGTGTAATGTATATATTGAATATATCAACTCCAAGAGAATTTTCGATGAGTAGTACTTCGTGGTGGTGTCGTTTCCTTTCTTTATCGGACAACTGATGGCAACAAAAGCTGCGCCATTGAACCGAGGTGCTGGCCGGTCAAAAGGGCTGTCCAAGCATTGTGGAAGACACCATACTTTTTGCAGTCCAAACGTATCAACGCAGAAGAAGCCTTGGACTCCTTTGAGCTTTGGTTCAGTTTGGCTGGTGGGGGTGCCCTGAGTCATGCGGATGTATCTTGACTTCAAATATGATACCATTGATGTGCTGCATCATTTTTGATGATTTGTGATGCTCCAGCTATGGAGTTGCGGACGTATTCGTCATCCACTGTGGCATTTTCTTGCATTTTTGATGCCTGTCCCGCAGTTTCTGGGACAGGCATATAATGAAATGACGCTCTCACTCCAACTACGTGGGTCAAAGGAATGGCGTTTGGCCATGCACCCGCAGGTAGCAACGGCACCTTGGATGACTTTTTGTACCACATGGCCATATGCCCAAACAAAGTGAAGCCAGGGCGGCATACAAGGTCATTAGCTTATCTGACTCCGATATACTGTGTCCATACTGCAAAATGATGTAAGTAATATGCAGTACTAGATCCGATTCGCTTGATTGTAGTCCATGGTTCCTCTTGCGCCATATCATTGCAGGCGGTTTTGTGTGTGTCAGGGTTATGTCAAGATATTTCTTAATCACAAGAATGCATTTAAGACTACCCCCCTGCCTAATGAACCGTCTCTGCCTTGAGATCAAGGCATTTGACGCTGTTGAATCACATGATGGTGGCATCTATAAATCAAAACGCTGGCTGCCCGAATATGATTTCACCCTGCATCAAGGGGAATGCTTTGTTTTCCCACCTGGCTACTTCCATGAGACCTTTGTCAGGTGCGCGTGGCTTTGCGATTCGTGGGGGTACATCATGTAAACAGGAGACGGGGAAGAAATTGATAGAAATTCACAAGATAAGATTATGAGGATGTTACATGGTTTTTAGCTGATTCATGTTTGATATGTTTGTCTCCATGGTATACATTCCCTGAAACTAACATAGCACCTGAAAATAGGCCATCCCAAAAGGAAACTAATATTCCAACCATCCATTCTTAGATGCTATGTTAGTTTCAGAGAGGGTACTGTACGCGAACCAATGTATTTAGACTGTAGAGCCATGTCAGCAGTGTCATTCCTGGCTGGCTAAATTCGCTCTCGTCAATTCCATCAGGCCAGAGACATCCGAAACCTGCACTGTTGCAGCTACGTTTCAGTTCAATACGCCTTTGCCAGCGTCTTAGCTGCAGATTCAGGCAGCATTCGGCATTACTATCCGTCATTGTAGTGGGATGGAAATTTCTATATGGATCCAGCAGCAGTAATGAGAACAAGAGGAAGTTACAAACAGCAAAATGGACACTACCAGGAGATTCTGAATGATGATCAAGAGTCAAGAATCATCATGATCCTATCAGATGATTTGCAAGCAAGACATCTCTCGCCATAGATCAGCAGCAGTCGAACATCATTCATCACGCGTTCTTTATTGCATTTAGACCACGCTGTACCACGTGTATTCTTGAAAATAGATAGCCAGACCCTGTGAGGCCCGCTATTGGCGAAGCTTTTTGCCACGTTGGTTTAACAGCCACCTAAGCTGGGAGGACCCTACATGATCCGGTGCGCTCAACATGATGGTTTCTTAACTTGATGATTTAGTCTAGATTTAGTATGACATTATGACATCTTGATTAATTCAACTACTCGTACTTTGAATTTTCGGACCTTGCATGGAAGATAGATGAGGAAAGATGAGGCGCTGTTGTGAAACCAGGTCCTGCAAAGCTATATGTTACATGCTTCAAGGCAAAGTGGTTGAAGGTGTCAATGCTCTTGATTTGTTCTTCATCTGCACGATGTCTTGACTTCATGACATGTTTCCTTGGCTCAAGGATCAGGCACTTATTTTTTGCAGATCATGACATCACTCTCGATTTTCTTGGCCGCGACCCTTTGGGAAGGGGTGGTGGCTGATGCGGGTGCCAATCGCTCGCATTTTCTGGGCAAGTCAGCTGTTGAAGTGACAGCTTCAGGGGCCAAGTGTGGGCCATTAGACTTGCCTGAGAATGCAGGTTGCAAAGAGGTGGTGGAATGGGCTGTAAGTGGTGGCAAGAATGACCCAAGTGCTGATGGTTGGTACTACAATATGCCCAGTATTGCTGGGGTAAAGTACGGCCAAGGGACTTTGGCAGATTTCCAGCGGCTTTATTATTGTGCACCACCAGGCAAGGACAAGTTTTGTGGTTTGCCTCCTTGCAGTGGATGCAGCAACCCTCCTTGCAACGACTGCTTTGCGGGGCATCAGCTGTATGCTTCCCTGCGGCCAGGCTGTGATGGCAACAACCGAGGTGTTGGTTGTGTGCCACCCAAGTCTGCTATGGGCTACAAAGGACAACATTGGCCAACCAGCGTCATCTATGGCACACAGGAGATGCATATCTTTGCCATTGGCGATTGGGGTGGCATGGATGGCTCCTTGGATACCAATGAAGGACGGCCCAACATTGTGGCCTACGATTGGGGTAAACGTCCTGGACCCAGTGTGTTCCCCCGCAGTCGATGGAACAAGGCTCACACTGTGCAATTGTGTGATCACAAGCAACTGGTCCAGTGCTTCAACACACGTGGACAGCCTCCATGCATTCCAGAGTGTGGCTATGTTCCAGGTGTCGATGACAACCCGCAAATTTTGGTCGCCAATGCTTTTAAGGCCAGAGCTGCCTTGAAAGATCCTTCATATATCCTCAATGTTGGTGACAATTTCTACTGGGGCGGGATTGAGAAGACCTGTGGGGAGCCCATGAACAAGATCTCTTACCCTACGAAGCATCAGTTCGATCAAATCTTCGAGGGCGTTTACCAGGGCGCTGGTCTCAGTGGCAAGCCCTGGTTTAGTGTCTTAGGCAATCATGACTGGGGAGGCTTCAAGTTTGACAATGGTTGGGATCAGCAGATGTCTTACACCTGGGCTTCCGATCGCTGGGTAATGCCAGCACCCTACTACAGCACCACTGTTGTCTATGCAGACCTGGGCTTTGATGTGGACTATTATTTTTTGGATTCCAACTTTATGGATGCCAAAGCACCAGAGGAAGATCCCAACCACAACATGTGCAGCCGAAAGAACAACAAACCTTCTGCCACATGTGCAGCTGCAGATGGACCCACCTCGGTTGATAGCTGCCCCGGCTGGTTTGCTGCGTTGTGGGCAGAACAGAAGGAATGGGTCACACGCCTGTTGCCCAAGAGCCAAGCCACTTGGCAGATTGCTGTCACACATTTCCCTTGTGGCCACGAACAAGGTTTCTACAAAAGTCTTGCCAACATGGGCCTTGACTTGCTGGTCACCGGCCACCGCCATGACCAAGAGCTGTGGTTGCCTGATGACTATGCCAAGAACCATATGGGCATTACCTGCATCGTCACTGGCGGTGGAGGTGGCATTACATCAGAGGCTACACCTGATCCAGACCACACTGAGGACTGGTACGGTGAGGCCCAGTATGGTTTCTATGATCTCACGATCAGCAAAAAGGAGATCTTCATTGAATCCGTGAACTATGATGGCGAGGTGCTGTTGACGCACACAGTGTACCCATCTCGTTGAGGAAATGGAGTGCCTGACAATTCGGATGCGTGGCCATAGGGTCTCTTTTGAGCCACATGCACGTCTTTTGACCCACATAGGTTCGGACCGTTTTGTGTTTGCATAGATTCCTCTACACATGTTGATGCCAAAAGCGACATCTAAAGCATGTGAATGAGAGCGTCAGACTTTCCAGTCTTTCGATCCTTTCGTCCAAACATTTCCACGATAAAAAAACCGCAGCGCAGTCATGATTGAATTTGTAGTTGACCAGCCATGTTGTACAAAACCATAAACTTCACACACACACACACTGGGTAAATAAAGACATGAACTGGCCTTCTTTGTAGAGGAACATGGTGTGGAACATTGGGCTCCTCTGGCGAGCCTGTCTCAGAAAGGAGATGCACCATGGCAAGCGGCTTGTTGAACAGAAACCGGAAGCGCAGGTGTTCAGTGCAGGGATGGGTATTTCGACCGGCTTCATTTTTATTGTTGTGTTTTACCTGTGGCTTTTCTTTCGTTCAAAGCTCTTCACCCGTTCCGCTCTATTGCTATCACATGTTTAACTATCGAGGCCAGTACTAGAACTTCTACTTTGATGCGAAAGATCGACTTTGATGAAGTGTCACGGTTTAGAGTTTAGAAGTTTCCTGACGATGTGAGTGTGATAAATTAATTGGGTTTCAAAAGAACCTCGCCAAGGACGGGGCTCTATCAGAAGCTGTGCCTTGACTGGCTTTGAAGCTTCAAAATCGGGTTGCCATGGGATCAGTTGCCCTTCCTGAGGAAGTGGAAGCCTTTTTCAAGAGACCTGAGAACAGTTGGGCCACGGATAAAGACTTTGCCTGGTTTTCCTTCGTATCTGAAGACCAGGCGGAAATTGGTGCTGGGGTATGCTAAAGAATGGCAAAGATATGGAGATGAATAACTTCTTTTTCAGCTATGTGTGAACATTCCTGACCATTTCCTGACCCACCTTTTTCTTTTTGCAGGCAGTCCGGGTCAAGGGTGAAGTAGCTCCTTGGGCATGCAACATTCGCTATTCGGAGTGACCATTCACCCGGAAACAAGCTTTGGGCTTGCTACTGAGAACTACGTAGCAGTTCTATCTGACAATTTTAAATTTGCACAGTATACAGTATACAGTATGTATATATATATCACATGACCAAAAGCTGGTTGAATATGATCAAATCTGTCTGACAAGGCCAAAAATTGCAAGGGGTGGATTTTGCCATTTTTCGTTGCCACCAACATGAAATGGAATGAAAATCCGCAAGTGCCTGCACAGCAAAGGGTCCGGCACTAGGGACCTGGCACCGGTTGACATTCCTGCTGTGAAACCTGAGGTTTCGGAGCTTCAAGGTTCCATCGCCAAGGCTGTGGTGGATTTCCATGATTTGGACAAGGATGGCAAAATCTCAGGACAGAGAGAGGAATGGCAGTTGGCCTCAAGGATGTTTTTTGATTGTAAGTATAAAAGGAATGTATGGTGAGATATGAGGTTTGCATTATTGCGGATGAAGAAGTGCAACTGCCATGCAAGCTTTCATATCTTTCATTTCTGCTGGTTGAGATGATGTGAGATGCCTGTGATGAAGGGAGAGTCTCAACTTCCCTCCAGCTCCGAGCTTAATTAAGTCACAGATACTTACAGTACATCGTCCTGGTTGAGGCCCTTCTTTTGACCATTGATCATAAAAGATCAGATGCATTCAAGTTTTGCGCGGAGAGGTCAGAAGGCCTAGCAAAGTATCACATTTTGGATGAAACATTCTAAGCACGTGCTAGGATCAGAGCTTTATACAAGCCTTTGGCAGTGGAAGGCTCTTGTGCAACGGAAGAAAGCCTTGACAAAGCTTTACCACAAGTACCGCCGAAAGAGAGCCGACAGCGAAGACGTTCGGAAGTTGTTTGGATGCAGACAATTTGAATGCAGCGGCCTACAGCCAAGGCCTACCATCTGGCTCTGATTTGATGTTTCTTGAGGTTCGAGATTGACTTTCTGCACAAGCATGCCGGCTGCTCTTTGTCGGGCCGGTTGAAAGCACAGGTGGGTGTTCCAATAGTGAAATGTCGATGGCGTGTCATCATTCATCATCCGGTGCAACGATGTAGCTCGCGGGCTTGGGCTAAAAGCCAAACCTTGGGCTTTCCCTGCCATCCTAAAAACGGTAAGCCCAAAACGGTTGTAGTTGCTTTGCTTGTCAAGTGCCATCATGGATGCTCAACACTCGGGTGCCGTGAAGGCTGCGTGCCATCGACTAACAGAGCTAGAAGCGATACAAGCCTCCACGGCACGTGCCTCGTCTGTAAGTCAGTAAAGTATATATATATATATTTTACTAATATTATATATATATACATATATTATGCAAATGCTATAAATATATCATGATACCCATATCGCGATGCTTTGTTCTTTATATTTATGATTAATTGCACACATTATATGCATATAGATAGACATAGTATAGAAAGCACTTCGACTGAGTCCCAGGAATGTCTGTTTACAAATATGTTCTTCAACTTCAAATATTTGCACAAGTATCGTCGAGTCTATAAAGCCAAAACTACATGCCATAGCCAAACAAACGCATCATTTCAATGCTAGACTGCTCGCTGCTAGAGTATCTACATGAGCGCCCTTCAAAATCGCCGACCATTGTCAATGTTAGACCAGGACATTGATACTTGATATTATCATGAAACTCTTGCGAACAATAGGGGTTACATATATACAAAAAACAATGACTTTTGATATGCTTGCCTGATTTTTGAAGTTGAAGACACTCATCCAGCAAGTTCATATCGGTACGAAACGAAGCCTTTCAGATGTGTTGTTCCAAAAGTAGTAAATAATTCACAAAATGAACACACCTCAAAATATTGAGAGTGAAAGCAGATCACAAGGATGACCAAAACGATGACCGAACGATGATCATTTTCTTGGTTTCTGAGCCTCTACAGACACATCCCCACTGAGAGCGCTAAAATGGCTTCCTCGCTGGTAAGAAACTATTCATTTTCATTGCTGCACCTGCTTTTTCTTCTGCTGCTGCTTCTTCTGCTTCTTATGCTGCCTGTGCTTCTGCTTCCGCTACTGCTGCTGCTACTGCTTCTTTTCAATCACTTGCTCCCTTTCATGTCTATGAGCACTAAGCCCCTGCGAACAATAGGGGACACGCAGAAAACGATGACAATTTCATGAACGACCTTTTTGGAGGTTTAGGATGTTTCTCACATGCATACCTTTCCCTAGTGATGTCTAGATCAAGCATGCGTTGATTTTGTACAACTCCGGGCCGCAAACACAGTATACTGTATACCGTATTATATTGATACGCCAGGTTTGTTTCCCATGTGTGGCAATTGGCAGCAGGCAAAATAGGAGAGGCGTTGCTAAATGGTTGTTCGTCGTTGTTCATCATAACATGCTGGTGAGCAGCACGAGACTTGCTTCGCAAAGGTGTTGCCGTTCCCTTGTTTCGAGTGATCTCGGGGGAGGCGCTGATTGGGCAGTTCTGCAACAATCATGCGGGATATGATTTGATCTTATTTGATCAGCATATTTGAGACATATAAAATTGTAGTCGTGATCAATTGAATCAATGGGGCCTGTTGATGATGTCTGTTCCAGCCGCTTGAAAAAGCGGTCCAATCCGTCCCAACCAAAAGGAAATCACCCATGCACCGCAGGAGGATGGTGATGATGAGCCAGAACTTGATGACATTTCCCGGAAGGAATTGTAGCAAAAACAAGTCGCGTGACGGGGGCAAAATTTCATGCAAATTTCTGTTGCTTGGCGATTTTCTGAGGGAACATGTCAGGCAGGACAACAATGCAAAAAGTACAGCAAAGCTTTGGCTCAAGGCTTCGTCAGCCGCAATGAAGTTCAGCAATTTGGCTTAGTTTGGTGTCATCTTAGCGACTGAACTTGAGTTGGCTGTCTTGTCCCTGTGCCAACTGTGTGATTTTCAATATTTGTAAGTCTTTTAAAGTTGAACCTTGTCACATCAATCAATAGCAATCGTCATTGCATGTCATTACTAAGCTAACATTTGTCATTGTGTACGGATTTATGTTCGCTTCTGCCAATAGGAATCTGAGTATCCGTTAAGTATGACTTTTAGGTATCCTGCTGCTTCAAGCCCAGGTGCATGTTTGCCTCTGGTCCTCGTAGCAGATGCTGCATTTTTGAGGCGTCTCCATCCAAGCCTAGAAGTGTGAAACTAAGAAACTGCCCCTTAGATGTGAGTGAAAAACCAATAGGTTGAGAAACCAGCGCAGCTAGTTCTTTTTTACCCAACTGAATCTCATAAAAGTAATTTCAATTCATACAGATCTTGTTGGTCTTTGGAGCCTGGGGTGCCTGCATCGCAATAAGGTGAGTGCCTTTGACAGTTGGGAAACCTAGGATGAAGACGAATGAAGATGAAGGAACCAGGAAACGCAAGGACCAAGTCAGACATTGCACTGATACGGAAAACTTGGAAGTGGGTTCAGTACTATTTTTCTTGAAAAGGTCCATGCTGGTCTCCCAATTTGAGAGGGAGAATTCACCCAACAGGAAGCTGAAACGTATCCAAGCTATGTATCCGTTCCGGCCAATCCACCTCTGCCCTTTGAATCATTTCCATGGCTCATAGAATTGTATCGATTTCGATCAGTTATAGACCGGATATCATCTTGACTTCGAAGGCGAAGCATCTTCAAGTGTGTCACACATAGCCGGAAGCTGAGTGCTGAGCTCTCGGTGGCCTTGTCCTTACCCGAAGCCCCAAGTGGATCCAAGGCATATCGGCATATCACCTGTAGCAGGGGCAGGGGTTCCAGTTGCAACTACAAAGTCTGTTATCATATACGCTACCTATCTCGCATCAAACTTTCTTTTACTATTGATAGGATATGATAGGGTCCGTGGGCAAACTATTAGTTTCTGTTTAGTTCGTAGACGGAGTGGCCAGAATATTGTGACCTGTCTCAATCTAAGCTATGGTGTCAAAGTTCCAACTGATGTGAGGCTTTACGTTGGGTTGGGGCACAAAGATGGATGAATGTGAAAAGATTGGCTCGCACAAAGGAGACTCCTCCTGCCTATGAGAATGTCATTGCTGCGATGGCTCATGAAGAGGCCTTGAAGGACAGGAGTCCCTTTGTGGGAGTTTGGACTGTATCCCACTTGTTCTGTGGCTACCCTGTGCTCAAGTCGGTGAGTATGACATGCTTAAAGGAAACAGCAGACGTTTCTTGATACATGAAAGAGACAGGACATTTGGCTTTTCAGGTAGATGATCTTGCCATGGAATTGAGTGATGCCAACGTTGAGATGTGATACATTAGGATTAAGATCAATATGTACACCCAAAACTAACACTGGAACATGAAGGTTGGGAGGATCCTCCAATCCTCGTTCTCACCATATATTGATATGATGTACCATGTTGTGTACATGTAGTAGGGGACGTGGTACATCTCACATCATACCGCCTCAACTGTAAAGCAATGAACCCCTACAGGAGCAACACTTCATGGACGACAAACTGCAGAGTTCCAGAGCCTCTCTGGTGGTACTCGTAGCTGCAGACACTTCATGTCACCAAAAACTAGTTTGAAATGGGATGAACCAACGAACAAATGGGATGAACCAACGAACCATGTCATGTTATGTTATTTCCTGCTTTTTTTTTTTGGGGGGGGGGGTGTCACAGGGCACATCATTGTTTCTGCCATATTTGAGTGTGTATATCTTGTAAATAAAGAATAAATGCCCCCATATTTGCCTTGGAGATGTCAGTCTTTCTGTTCGTGCCGTGCCAGTATCCCGAGGCCTCCGCCGCACCGGCTGATGTTCCGCATGCCAGAGAGGTGTCGTTGGTTCCCATGGCGTGGTTGACCAATGTTGGTGGTTGGCAGCCCTGTTGGGGTTTGTTAAATCCCAAGCCACATTTTTATCTTTTCAAAATGGATTAATATTGGCAACCGATGATGTTGCTGGTAGTATTGGTAGTGGTGGCTGTGGTGGTGACACTTCTAAGTCGGTTTGACAAATTTATACAAATCCAACGGTACATCAATTTGGCAAAGTGTAGATTGACAAAGAAGGTTCTCCTTTTCCTATCCACAGTGCTGCAGGCGAAACAGGAGGCCACCCCTGTGCGGAAAATTTGGGAAGGGTGGCAGATTGAAGATGACAAACATCAACAAACACATTCAATTCAAAATTGATTGCTTCCACAGGTCTAGCAACTAGAGTCTAGTAGTATCAGTACGCATCAGTACTGTCCCGGTCCTGGATTTTCCTTTTTGAAACAGTCGGGTGCGCCTGGTTGAGTCCATATCATAGTGTTTGGAAAGTATTATATAATAATATTCATAACATTCCTTGCTGGTTGAAGGAGCTTCCAACCCTCAGCAATGTACATCTCAAATCCGTTTGGACTCATGGCCATCCGAATCGCTCGGCTACATCCGAGGACCCTTTGGTGGCATGTGTGGTTTGCTGAATTTTGATTCATCATGTTTCATGTACAAAGTTACAAACCCATTATGACAATTTTATAATGATATACGGTTTACGATCAATCATATATGTATATACATAATCATTACATATGTGAATTTAGAATTACATATAAACAAGTATACAGATACAATTGAATAAACCAACATATATGTTCTTCTTCTTGCAGCAGTCCCATGGGTTGTCATGGTCATGGGTTCGTGCTAGCTGTCAAGAGCGACACTTGTGTAAATCAAACCTGTCCAAGACAACCCCAGTCAAATCCATTCCGTTTCTGGCAGTGGAAAGCTAACCCACGTTGTAGGAGATGTCTGGCTGTCCACTTGGCCAGTTGACGGTGACCCGTGGGCATACTGCTACCAAGCGCTTCGAACGACTGGCAAGCAAGGTCCCCGGGATGGGTGGCACTGACAACCCAACCCCAACGGCAAGACAGAAGGCAAACGTGCAAAGCATCAACATTCTTTTCTTAAGCTACTAGATTCCAAAACCAAGGCATACGAGTTGCCCCAATCTCCCATCCCTCCATCTACTTTTCCGGCTATGTACTGTAGGTTCTTTGATCTTGCATAGTTTCAATGAGCATCAGTGTGAGTATGCTGTGACGCCGTGTACGGCGTGCGCTTTCCGCTGGCTTTCTGTCATCAGCCATTTTCTCCTTGCCCTATGGAATCCATGTGATTATCCGAATCCCCAATGAAGATAGCACAAAAAGACTGATAAGAATGCAAGGCATGGCTGACCCGCAAGATCTCCCTGCTGCTGCCTGTTGGGAACTTGAAGCAAGACGACAAGGTGGACAAGATTTTAGCTTCCTGAGATCCATCACTGGTACAGCCATAAAGACTGAGATGTGAGATGATTTGATATGAACATAATATCAGATGCAGGTTGAATTGGCAAGATGACATTCTTCCAACTTGCCAGGAGCATCTGGCCCGCAGAATCCAATTGCAGCGACACAGCTTCGTCCTGGAGGAGATGGCCAAGTCATTATTTCTAATGGCTGGTACCAGTAGATGATTCGATGATTAAACTAGTAATAACTATAGAATATACCAGAGCAAAACCTGTCAGTCCAAGATATGATATTGTATATGGTATGAGTATCCTCGCAGATCCTGAAATCTGAAATCCCCCCAAATGTTTTTGCGATCTGGTGGGAAAGGTGACTCACTGCGGCTTTTCAGGACATCTCCCTGGAATCTTTGGGAGACCCAAGCTTTCTAACTGCCATGGAAAGATGGCGCATTGCAGCCATAAGCCAAGGGGATCGAGGCGAATCTGTCATTTGTCCATTTGGGTAGTACCCAATATCTACAAATCAAAATCAACAGATCGTTTTTTCAGGAAAGCAGGGAAGTCAAGAGGAGATAATAGGAATATGACATACCTAACTGTACACACACACACATATATATATATATTATTTTTTTTTTTTCTGCACGCATCTGCATGCATATACTGTAACAGGATGGAACAGGTATGAAACGCCCAGAACTGCACATGACAATCACCAACACCTGGCAGATATGGGGTTTGGAAGATTACATCAATGGTTGCATTTTTTGGGCCGCGATATAACAACTTCTGTCGATTTTCCTCACAGGTTTGGACAGTGGTGATGTGCTGGCCGTTTTGCCGAGTCGTTTGTTGGCTGCCTTGCATGGACCCAGCTACCGTCGCCTTGGTTTAGAAGAACCTATGCCAGGAGAAGCTACTGTGCTCTGAAACGAGGGTAGTGAGATGTATGGGATTGTAGTGTTTTTCTAAGGCAACGGTTCGTCTTTGTTGATCCTAAATTCATCCTGGATGATTTTTTGATATTTCTTGACTTTATTGATGCTGCAGTGACAATTGGCCAACACAAAGCATCCAAACAAAAAAAGGATGATGATTTAAAGAAAGTTCAGTGGGGCCACTTTCAGATGAAGGTAATAAGGAATAAGGTTTCGACTTGGCGGCTTGTCAGTGGCATCTGAAATCAAATACTCATTTTCGTGGGGCTCATGCGGGCTCGTGTATATACTAGTATCTAGTAGTAGATTATAATAAATACATAAGCCTGTCATCTCTGCTTTCTGGAACGCTAGTCACTCATAGTGAATCTGTGGTCATGAAACCACCGGGTTGCTGGAATCATCCAAAGGGAAGAGGAGTTCCCACAGAAGGCAGCAGCATCAAGCAGAGGGTGATTCATTGAGTTGCAATGTGGCCACGAGCAAGGAGTCAATCAATTGGAGCGATTGAACCATCGTCCATATGATCAGCGCCATGTTTTTGTGGATCTTCCCATCTCCAAGACAAGGCAGGATGCAGGAAATGGAACTGGGCCCAACCAGGTGAGTACATGAATTGGGGAAGCTATGGGAAACTACCCTCTCGCAGGAAACCAAACATTTGATATCATTTGAATTCATTTGCTAGTTGTTGGTTGGACTTGCCTAACCTCAGGAATCTCACTTCTGGATTCCTGAGGTTCTGGCACCTCTAAGTTCCCCAATATCAAGTGACTCCCCACCATGGATCTTCACACCCCCCACCCTTTCAGGGCGCAGAAAGCAGCGAAAGCTGGAGAAGTTGCCAGCAGTAGATGGCATGCATTGGTAGAACCTTTGCAGGAAAAGATCTCAATGCTCGAATCTTGGTTACAAAGATTTACCAAGCATCTTTTTTTGTATTGGGATGTTCAGGAGGCAAGTGATTAGAGCTGCTCAGAACCACTGCCTTTGGTTTACCTTCTGTTGTTTTGTTGAGTTTGCAGATTCATGGTTTTTCATGATTTTTTCCTCCAGCCATCCACGGAGGCCTATTGCGACAAGGAGCCAGATCCACCATATGACTTCCTACCTCTTCAATCATCATCTGCGACCATTCGCCAAATGCAGGTCCCTGTGCACTGCCGATATTTGGAGCTTGGAAGTGCCAGGCCAGTGATGCCATGCTTCAAGGAAGCCATGGAATGACATGAACAACACCACAGGATACATCATTTGTTTTGAAAGATCCTGAAAAGTATCTGACACGTTCATCCATTTTCATCAACTTTATGTCTACACTATGCATGTCTTTGTGACAGGCCTCGTCGACCTCCATTTGAACAGCTGGTCAGGGAACCATCCAAGTGGAATCAGCCTGAGCGGGGAAAGGCTGGGGAGACCTGTAATCTGCGACGATTTGCGATATTCTTGTCACTTAAGGGGAGGAAAGAAGAACATGGAGGGGTAGAAATGCGACAAGTAATATCTTATACTACAATAAGATGCAAGCTGATGTAAGATGATGTAAGCCTTCAGGAGTTCGGTTGCAACGTTCAGAATTGCGTGTCTCACAGCCAATGGTCATCCCATGTTATTCCGCTTCTTTGGTGCAGTTTGTGAGTGATTTGTTCAATGCGTAAAGAGTGCCAAGATGCAATGTGCGGCATCGTTATGGAGCCTAGCAGTATCGCACAACAAGGTGGATTCATGCACAAGTACGGACAGACATTTTAGTAACAGTATTGAATACGCAAATTAAACCAGCAGTTGCAGTTGCACAATGGTATAGTTCAACTATTACACATACAAGTAGTATTCCATGCTCTCTTTCCCTTTTTTTTTAAAGGACTCCTTAACCCTAGAGCCCAGACATCATCTGCAAGGCAGAGTTTTCGGAGGCTTATGGTTCTGCTTGCGAAGACCTTTTGGATTGGTTAGGTGCTCTTCAACTAGGGCTCCTTGGAGTCGAAATGCAAATGCTACGGGATGCCATTCATTTGGTTGGTGCCAGACAGCACTTGCTGTAGTTATCCGAAAACTGACTGTTGAACACTTTAAATATGATGCCGATTCCACAACCACCAGTTGGCCATTGCAATAGTTAGTACATTAATTAGCTACTTTCCTGTTGATTTCCACTTCGCTGTTTCAATAATGTCCCTTGTGGCATTCCAGCCATTCTCAGCTGCCTGCACCGTTTGCTCAGCTTGGACGAAGAATTTGGTGGAGATCTTTGGCAGGCTGGGCTGACAAAAATTCACAAATCATAAACAGATACCGCAACCATTGTTGCTTGTATTTAGAGTTGTTTTAATTAGACAAGCAACCAAGGATGCCAGACTCTTTGTTGAAGAAATTCCAAACATGAAAGAACACCCCATGCCAACTGACCAGCCAATTCTTTGGGGCTGTGCAGGTTGAGGATCAGCAACTTCCCAACCAAGAAGAGGCAGCAGCTGACTGAGATTCATTTAAAGCTGTTGGTGCAAATGGATGGTGGAATCTTCATATGGCAAAGATTGGTATTACTACTATCTGTTCTAATTGATCCTAGTTCCTGTTCAGACCCCCTTCCGTGTGCAGGTTTTGATGTGGACAATGGGGGAAAGCTTGCTTGGCCCCAGCCAGATACTGCATGCCCTCAAGATTTGCCAAGAAGCAGTCCAGCTACATGCAGTGGCTGACCAGCAGGGAACGGGCATATCACCATGTCACGACCATTATGATGTTTTTACATCATAGATTACCACAGTGTATCTGTTCTATCCAGCTGTAACTGTGTCATGCATTGACAATCTGATATACTCTGATCGTCTTGGGAGAAGTTTTACACATACAACCGAACAACACAGCGGTATCTGAGGCATGGTTCATTCTATCCATTTGGGGTGCGGAAGATGCCCCAATCTCACATCATGGTGGTGCACATGGTTTTGATGTGAACGGAGCTCATCATGCACATCTGCTGACAATCAAAGGTGACGAAAGTCTTTTAATTGAAGAGGCCAATGCACTTCATTCTAGCGTGACGTGAGTCTCCAACCAACAGCGTGAAGATTTCAGAGGGTGCCAAGACCAAACTGACCAAACCAGATAGGAGGGTCTGATACAACGATAAGCTCAGAGTTCTGCTGGAAAAACGCCTGAAATGCCTGAACCGTGATGGCCGTGATTTTCGAGATTTTCATGGCATCAATGGCAAGCATGGCTACCCGGCTGGGTAGCGGGCCCCGCGAGACCCTAAGCACCCTCTCACTCCACCGGGCCCTGCGCGTGATGGCTGAATGGTGTAGTGATGTCAGTGATGTATAGTCAACTGTGATGAACACCAAGGCAGTCAGATCAGAGACATATGATGAAATATGTCATGTCATAGGTAGCAGGTAGCATGGCAATGAAGAAAGATGCTGCTGTTCCGTGGGCAAATCCTCAGGCATCAGCACAAGTATGTGACCCACCATGCACACAGCTTCCTCCCAGACCTGTCGGGTTAGGAGAAACTAATTCCCCATCTTGACAACAACAAGCTGGGAAGTCAGGCTAATATATATATATATAGAGGTTCTGGAAATCCCAGTATTACTTTCCCACAACTAGCAATAACTAACGGCAAACTTAGATAGAATTAGTGGATTCTTCGAATTCTTACCATTGATTCTAGGGAACCATCTGCTGAAGCCAGGACATGGAGATTGAAGCGTTGAGGCTCCAGGAGCAACTAGAGGAGGTAGGTCCTCACGTGACCGAAAACTGGAGTTGTGTATCATTCAATGGCTTCACATGGATTAGTTTCTTCGTTTCCCACAGGTTTTATGAAGGTAAAACAGTGGCAAGCTAAATTTTTGAAACACGTGCACAATCCATGGGTATGCAATTGACCTGATGTGGAGAAGATGTGCCATGATCCAATCCAACAACTTTTGTTGTCATTCCCTCAACTATTTACTGTAGATTCTAAACGCACAGTCTGACACAGTTTTTGCCGCAGAGACTTGACTTCATTGGATGAAGTGGCCACACACACACACACTAATTATATATATATAGATTATACATACATTTAATCCGTGGACATTGATGAAGAAGTGGTACTTTCAATCCAGCGAATGCCAAATTAGTGACAGGTTTGAACCTATCAGGGTTAGATGTGTCCCGTTGGCACAGGCCAAAATGAGCCTTCTGGCGTTAGGAAGCCATGCCTCCTGGATGATGCCCACTCCACAAGACCACCAGGCTGGCGAAAATACACCACCTGACCAAGGATGTGGGACTCCTGACTATGTGTATAGCAGAATGATGTAGACATATGTATAGTTTGTATATAATTGGTATTGGCAACAAGTTAAACCGCGGTTTGTAGGCCTCGACACATGCGAAGAGGGAAGTCCAGTTTTGTCGCTGTTGCTGCTGACATGTTGGCTCAAGATTATGCCACATAGTGTATTGTTACATGTGCTTAGTGATTCTTCTGATATCTTCTGATCACAAACATTGTGAAGCAAGTATGGAGCGAAAAGATGACCGGTTTGGCAGTAGCTTGTAGCCGATGTTGTAGTTTTCAATTCAAATTCCCACCACTGCAGATTGTCAAGCTATAATATATATATATATATATTAATATATATCCCTTGATGACATTTTATTTTTCCAGCATAAAGTCAATTCGACACACCCACCTTCAATTGGTGGTTATTTGCTACCAATGTCGCCCGGTGTCGGTCCTGGTGCTGCTTTAAGTGCTTTGGCCATCGGTGGGGGGAGTGAGGCTGTGGTACGAGGAGAGTTATCAGAAGCCACCTTCGGCATCCGGAAATTTTTGGCCCTTCGCAAGCTGCGCTGGGGGACGCCCATCCTTACTGAGCGGCCTCTGTTGTTGCTAGAGCCTGATACGGATCGCTATCTAAAGGCGGAAGATGCTGATCCACGCTTCGCTGAACTTGCACAGGCCTTGGGAGATAGTACCCGCTTAGCAGCTTATGTGGCATTTCGACAACTTCACGAACGCAAGCAGAAAGAACTTTTGGCATTGTGGCACGAAGATCTTGAATCCAGAGATCCTGTGGCCAAGGCCATCTATGAAGCGAACCAAAAAGGCATTGAGTCTTTTCTGGAAGATCACCCGCAGTTCCGGCAGTCCATTTATTGGAATCATGTGATTTTAGTCTCTTCCATCTTTGGGCGTTTTGGACTGGTGAACTCCGATGGGAGCAAGGCAGTCTATAGCATTTGTAGCCACATTCGGCACAGTTGTACACCCAATGCTGCTTGGTTCACCCTGAGAAAAGGTTTCCCACGTGGAAAGAGGATGTTACATGTCATTCATTTGGATGGAATCCAACGCCGAGAAGAGATCACAGTGTCTCATTTGGAGGAGGTTTCCCTGCTGCAGCCGCAGATTCGGCGATCACTTTCCTTGGTCAAGAATTCAGGCATTCGCTGTCAGTGTAGCAGGTGTGAGGCCAATGATGAAGAAGCAGATGAGAGGAGCAGGGATGGGAAAAACAGTGGGGGAGAAGCGTTTTCAGAATGAATGTCATACATACTGCATACATTGATGATAAATCATGATAATTGAATAAGATTGATACATGTTCTGCCAAACTGTGGCTTTGAGCAACCGGTAAGTGAGTCAGTGGCAGGGTTTGATTTTTTAGAACATGCCGTTGTCAGAAGTGTGGGTCACGAGCTTACAGGATCCGCTACTTGTTTGCCAAAATGTCCGCCAATTTGGCCACGCAGCCGCCAACAGACTGCTCTACTGCTACGGCACAAGAGTGCTTGCTTGAGCTGGATCGATTGTTGCCATTCTCCATGCAAACCAAAGCCAAAGCCAAGGTACTCTTAGCCACGGCCTTAGGCGAACTTTCACAGCGAGCAGCATGGCAGCAAGACAACCGGCCTGCCAATATTGTCCTTTGGACTGGTCTCGATCCGGAACGCCAAGAGCAGAGACTCAAGGAATCCAAACGACTCTATGAAACAGCTGGCAAGGACTTTGAATATTTGTTGGGACAAGATGCACTGCCCATTTTGGAGAGGATGGAATCTGGATATGCACCAGTTCAAGATCAACATAAGATGCTGAGTAAATACACTCGTGAAGTGGCAGAGGATCCAGAATCTACCATGCCTGACATTGCGGGCATTCCCTTCCAGCAAAAGCCCCAAGGCTATGAGTCGAATCTTCCAGGACCAGGGATGCCACCCACATGGGAAGAACTCTTTAAACGGACCAATGCGACTAACAAACGTAGCTAACAAAGGAGCGATCACCGTGCATCCCTGTGACAGAAAAAGGGCCGGGAAAAGCCGGGGGTGAGTGAAATTGCGAGTAGGAACAGACACTACGCAACATGGTTTCAACTTTAAACATGCTAGTGAAGGGGCGACCAAATGATGATACTCTGATGCAGACATGTACACCTGGTTTCCTGCAAGCGAGAATATGCGAGAATTTCCATAGTGTACCATTAGATACAGTATCTAAGAATCTAAGATGTTAGTATGATCTTAGGCATTTGCATTTTCGATATCAACTCTGTGCAAGCTTGTTGAGTAACGTGGGCTATATACACCGCGTCAGGCTGAGCATGGCTGGGGCCTCAGTTAAGCATCCAAAATTGCCTTCTTGTGACAGTATAGCAATGTCTATCGCTCAGATAGGAAGACATGTCAATGTGAAAATCTCATCAAATATGTTAATATAATATATATCAGTTGTTCACATGCAAAAATAGGATTCACACAAGGTTCGCATCCTTTTGCCACGCTATGGTGCCTTTTCTGTTTGGGGGATTGAGGTGACTTGACAACGTCGGCATCCAGAGCAGTGCGTGATTTGGCTTGGGCACAGGCACAAGCCAAAGTGGGACCTGTGAGCAGTTCCGCCCTTCCTGCAGCGGCAACGGCTACACATGGTCACCAGGGAGCTACTGCACAGAGCCCCCCTGGGCCATTGAAGAGTGGAAGAACAGCACAAGACAAGGAGCTCTTAAACAGAGGCGCCATGGAAAAAGGATACGACGATACGAAATGATTGCCACATTAGGCAAATCTTGAGCGTGCATCGGTTACTTTTGAACTGTCTGAAGGGATCCTTATACTCACAAAGAAACAGCTTTCTTGACTTGTTGAAAATAAGACACCATTAGACACCATTGATCTTAGATTCATCACTCTGATGCACCTGTTCCAGGCCAGAGGCTTTTAGCCAAGCTCCAACGAGAGGAACTGGATACGCCTGGCTTTCATGCGGCCCCAAGTGGATGAAACATGATGAACCACTCTTGGATTGAAGACATCAGATTGATGTGCACCTCCCCCAAATTAGATTGGCAAGTTCTCCCACAGGATAGCAGGTCAGGAACTCGATCCCCTTTGTCTACAGCAATAAGCGGGATGAAATCAACATCACCCAGTAGGATATCAGTTGAGGATACTTGATGCCAGTACATATTTGAGGAGCCGACTGGAGCAGAGTATGGTGACATATGATGTTTTGTACATGTTGCCATTTTCTTCCTATGAATCTACGAACATAGGAGCAGTTGGCGAAAACCAGGCATTCAAATGTGGACAAAGCGCTCCTTGGCCGAAGAAAAGGTGTGCCAGCTCTGCTGTGAATGGATACAATGGATATCAATGGCGGTTGAACGAACGTTCCGTATGTACTTTTTACACCTTGTTACTTTGATCAATTTAATGCAGTTCACTGAGGCTGTGGCTTTGCTTGCTTGCCTTGTGTTTCAGAAACACTTCCAAATGCTTTAGAGAAGGCTTGATATTGCATGGAATAGTATGGCAGTATGTCCTAGTAGGCTGATTCAGATGTGAGAGCATCATTTTGCCTGTGGCTCACAAGATCTGAAAGAAGAGTTTATGCCACTTTCCCCAGAAGCGCTTGATGGAAGAGGACAAGTTCAACGAATACTTAGACGCTGCGTGGCTTTCATTTCGAAAGCAGTTGCTTGAGGTAGGCATTGCGATCGTGCTGTTGGTGCTAAAACGGACTGGTGAACCTGCGTTTACAGTTTGCTCAGATGCGATTGTACTTCGTGGGCAAAAGTTTTTTTGAGCGCAATATAGAACAATCACATGTGGCAGGAATGCATTCGGAAAGATGAAACATACCGTAACATACCGCTGCAATTTGAGCTGTGCTGCGAATGAGCTGGATACCGAATAGGTACCATTGGGCCAGCCCCAAGTAAGCAGCAAGGCTAAGAGTACCAATGCAACAAGGTGGCCTACTACATACCTAATTAGCACGTTGATATCTAGATTACCCCCAGAGTGGTAGCTGCCGCAGCGAGGGAAAGCAGCTGCCAGTAGTCCTGGTCGCTTGTTCTGTGGAGGCCCATGATATCAGCCATCATCGAAATTCATTGAGCACAGCGTCGAACACTTCACTCCGGAACCTTGCCGGAATTGGATTGAAGCAGAGAATCATGAAGTCATTATATAGAAGGGAACCAGCAGGTGTTTTGTAGGATGCCAGTACGCCGGTATGCAAGAGAGTTTGATTTTGTTGCGAGGTTTCACATGTTTCCAGGATTTCAAACGTCGGCAATGCCAGCATTCTATTCTGAGGCCAGCAACAGCTAGGTTGCCGAAGAAGAATCCAACAAGATCCCTGACCTTCGACAGCAGCATCCTCCAGGAGATTGCAGCTGAGGAGGAGAAAGTGAAAGAAAGGGAGACAGCGGCAGAAGGAGAAAGAGAAGAAGGTATTATTCGACCTCCTTTGAGCAATGCGCCAGCGCTACTCATGTCCCCCGACAAATCCAAACCAAGCAAACCCTCCGAGATTCCAGATGATCCTCTTCCAGCCTCACCTTCATCCTCAGCAGGTGAACCAAATGTCAAGAGTCCCCTGCACAAGAGTCCTGTCGGTAGTCCTTTAGCTTCCCCAGAATCCCAGGAACCCACCGTGTCCTCCGATGAGTCCAAAGGCTCTCGAATTTCCCGTCGTTCCCAACGCTCCAACGCATCCGCCGTAATGATGCGGAGTTTGGATACAGAACAAACCCCCAAGGATTTGGAAAGGACAGGGACACAGCAAACCTTAGACAGCCAAGTCGACCATACCGCAGAGACCTTGCGAGCTCGTCTTGGGGTGCTCGGTGGAATGGTTTCTGGAAAGATTCTGTATGATGCATCAGTTGCTTTAGGTCTCACACGCTTTTCAGAACAGGATGTGAACACCCTCGTCAACAGGTTGGCGGCACCTTGTTGAAAAAGTTCCAATGAAAAAGTTTTGAGAGTCAATGTTGATCAGTTCCCCCTGAAACTGTTTCACTATATGTTTTTTCACTCTAGGTCCTTGCCTCATGCTCTATTTTCATCCTTTTTTTCTGCCACTCCCAAGGCCAAAAGGGATTTCAGAAAGCTTCTCCATATTAAACAACAAAAGGCTTTAAGGGTTCATATTGGCCATCCACAATCATCCACCCAGGATTTTGTGGACTTGGAACTAGAACACAAGGATCAACGCTTCAGAGTCCAGCGCTCGGCCACCGTGACCGAAAAGGTCATCAGCATGCGACGTTCCGCCTTGACGGGACCCCGTGACCCTTCAATGCCAACGGTGGATCCCATCAACTGCCGTCCCAAGTGGAAGTGGCCGGAGGAGATCAAGCCTCTAAAAAATGTGTTGGGGGGAAACTGCCGGCGCTTGATGACTCGTGTTTGAAATGTCAACATCGAATTTTAGAAAAATGACTTCGTGGAAAACAAGTGCAGTAGCTCGGCTGGTACTTCTCTGAGCATGCATGTCAGGAAAGCTGGCCTGAGCCAGCTGAGTCCTCCCTTCTTTAAGAAGTACTAGGGCAGGGGGGGTTAATTCCACCAAAGCCTGATCTTTCAGGAAAAAGGGGGGGGGTCAATCCCTGATAAATCAAGCGGAGATGCTGATGAGGATGCTAGTAAGGATTCTGGAATCTGCTGTGGATGATGCTGCTGCTGCTGCTGCTGCTGCTGATGATGATGATGATGATGATG
>DF239834.1:83662-96615 GCA_000507305.1 Breviolum minutum Mf 1.05b.01
GATGATGATGATGATGATGATGATGATGATGATGATGATGATGATGATGATGATGATGATGATGATGATGATGATGCTGCCGATGATGATGATGATGATGATGATGATGATGATGATGATGATGATGATGATGATGATGATGATGATCATGATGATGATGATGATGATGATGATGATGATGCCGATGACGATGTGGCTGATGCTGATGCACATGAGGATGATGATGAGGATGACGATGAAGAGGAATCCAGACCCTGAGTTCGTTCGTCTGGATTCTGCTGGGGATGCTGAGGAGGATGCTGCTGCTGCTGATGATGATGAAGATGATGAAGATGATGATGACGATGACGATGTGGCTGATGATGATGAGGCTGACGATGAAGAGGAATTCAGACAAGGAATTTGTTTGTCTGGGTGCTGCTGTGGATGCCAAGGATGATGCTGGTGATGACGACGATGCTGATGATGTGAGAGTGCATGAGGGTGCTGATGATGATGTTAGTGCCCTGTTGCTGTTTTTCCTCTGGTGATGAAGGTGATGATAGTGATGAAGACGAGCATGATGCTCGTAAGGCTTCCGACTCCTGCGTGTGTGTGTTTTGGCTGATTCTTTTGCTGGCTGATGATGTAGATGCTGATTATGTTGAGGATGATGATCATGATGCTTATCATATCTTATCATGATACTGATGACAACGCAGATGATTTTGATCATGCTGATGATAATAGTCTTGACACTGCTGATGATGACACTGTTGATATTTGGTCCTCGCTTGGGCAGGATCTTTGGCAATGATGACGATGATGGTGATGGTTCCACCTCTGACGATGCCGATGTTAACTCGCATGCAAATGCTCGTAATTTTGCTGATGCAAATCCTACTGAAGGTGTCATGCTGCTTCTCATTCCGCATTTCTTTCCCTTGGCCCCTTGGTTTGCCGACGTCTGATGATGCTGCTGCTCTCGTGGATGCAATTGCTTCTCAGTCCGCACGGCGCCGTGTGTATGTCTTGCTTGGCCGACATCTGGTGTTGCTGCTGCTCCCAAAGCAACAACGCTGTGTGCTCCTTGCTTTCGCTAGGTCAATGAGGGTGATGCAGTGATGCTGCTGATAATGATGCTTTTTAGATGTTCCTATTTCTCTCCTGCTGCTGAAGGTGCCTCCATACTGATGCCGATGATGCTCGAATCATGCTACGATAGAAATATGATGCTCCTACTCATGCTGCCCGCTGCTGTTTACTCCTGGGTTCTTCTGTCTTGATGGTCATAATGTTCATAGTTGATGATAATGATGATAGTGATGATAGTGATGATAATGATGGTGATGATGATGATGATGATGATGATGATGATAATGATGATAATGATGATAGTGATGATAATGATGGTGATGATGATGATGATGATGATAATGATGATAAAGACGAAGAAGAAGATGATGATGATGATGATGATTATACTGATGGCCCTCGATGCTGCTTGCTCTTTAGTGCAGCTATGTCAATGAAGCTCGCATGATGATGCTGAGAGCTCTCATTGTGCTGAGACGCCTTTCCTGGTGCTACTAGAAACACATGCATCGAATCGCATCCTCCCCTGCAACAAATTCCATGCTGACGAAACCAGACGAACGACTATTTTGTCTGGATTCCTTTCTGCGCTGATGGAGCTGATACTGATGCTGATGACGATACTGGTGATGAGGGCGCTGCCACCGCCGTTGCTGAGGCTGACAATGCAGATACTCTTGCTGTCCAAACTGATGCCAATAATACAAAGCATCTGATGATGATAATGCTTCTGATGATGCTGGGCTGTTTCTCCTTCCCCAGCTTTCGTTCACCCGCCTGGCACTCAAGTATCACCACAGGTTTGGAAGCATCCTTTCAATTTCATAAGGGGTTTTGTCGGGCATTGTTCACCCAGAGGGGCAGACATTGACCACAGTGCAAATGTGTGATATTGTGCGATCGTTAATGCATGTAATTATACTATATCATACTGCAAATGTATAATATATATATATATATTTATAATAATGATTATCTAATGTCTATTTTTTCAAAGTGTGCATTCCGATCCATATTTTGGATCAGTGAATGACCGCATCGCGTCAAAAATGTAGCGACAACTGCAAATTCTGACCCTGGAAGGAGCACACTAGCGTGCCAGACTTTTGGCGAGGAAGGGTGGGTACTGATGCTCCAGTACGCGCATGGAATGTGGTTCCTTTTCGCGCTCTGGTCTATGCCTTTGTCATGGATGCGGATTCGCGAAAGATTTTTGGGACTCTCAGTGAATCAATGTGCAGGTATTGTTTTTTTTAAGAAAGGTGCAGTATACAATTACAATGAAGTCAAATACTAAGAACTTGTCCTTGTGCTCATGTCATCATATGGGTGTTTCCTTAAATGGCGGTACCCCCAAAACACCTCAAAATGATCATTCTTAGTAGGAAAACCCATGGTTGTTGGGTACCACCATTTTAGGAAACCCCCATATGGCACAAGATGTGCATTTCGGCATTTCGGCCCGCCCAGGAACTCAGCCAGTCATTTTAAGGCGGTGAAAGAAATCCTTTTGGCCAGTGATACGAATCGACTTGTGGCAGAACTCACCTTTGCTGCTTATCTGAAAAATTACTGCATGAATGATTTGTCATGGAGCAACTTCCAGTAAATATTTGGGAGATACTTTTTCAGGGCAAAGGGTCTGTTGGTCTATAGATTTTGTGCACTGGAACGAAGCACTTGGCCAAGGTTCGCATCAATGACCTGGCTGCTCCTCAAACAGCTCGAGATCCATTTCTCTTCTTGGAGCCGTTTGTGGCCTTATTGATCATGGCCAATGCAATTCTGCTGGGTATACAGACGGACTCTTGCAAAAAAGTGTCATATTGGAGGCTTGCGCCAGAGGCTTCAGGTCTTGGGATGTCTTCAAATCTGCTCCTTTTATCATGGAAACATATGGAATGGTTGTAAACTTGCTGCGTAACATATCGCCATGGGTCGAAAAGCCCCGTCCGCCATGTATCTCCTACCAGTGCGTTTGGGCTGAGGACGAAAGTCTCCAGGACTGGCCGTGGTGGCCAGTGATCGAACTCGGCTTTACAGGGGCCATGTTCTGCGAGACGATCTTTCGGCTTTGCGTGTTGGGGCGCAACGAGCACCCTCGAGGGCATGCTAGTTTGGTGTGACACCTGTGGGGAATGGGACCGTTTTAGATGTTTCTATTGATTCAGGCAGACCAGGCAACCATTTTAACTGGGCCTCTGCTTGACAGAAATCATCTATCATCTATATACAATTAGCCCCCCAAACGAATGGGGGGTAGTTAATAAAATTGACAATTCCTTTAGTGAGGGCTTTTCAATACAAATTATATAGTTAATTTCAAATTGGTTTCGTAAGGGCTTTTAAATGTAACCGCGGACGTATTGGATTTCTAATTGCTTTGCTTCTGCGTGCTTTGCTCCTTGCATTTCCCTTCAGGATCGGACTTTGGAAAAAGAGATCAGAGAAGGATAATCAAATGGAAAAGGTGGGTGCCCTTGGTAGATTATATGGGGGAATATTTAGGGAACAAACTGCTAGGATACTCTCCCAAAAAATACCAGCAATTTCCCTGTGAGAGAAGGAATCAAAGAAGGAATTACGCAGTATATTTGAAAATCAGGTCCTCCAAAAGTTGGACCACTCTCTTGACGAACCCTATGGCCTAATCAATAGTCAACATTATATATAATCGATTATATATGCCATGTGATGCCGCATGCTTTTCTATGTCACAATGTCATATATCAAATCTTTGAGCTATTCACCTCTAATTTAGATGTTTGATGATGCTTGCAGTCTCCTTTGAAGCAGTTGTTCAGCCAACTGCCCCTTCAACCAGATCTGCATCTGGGTTTTTGTGTGTCGTTTTTGTCTCTGACAAAAAATCCCCGGATTTCTCAGGTATTTTTGTGGAGTTGAATCTTCGTGGAATTATTTTGATATGTTTTTGTTGATCACCAGCATTGTTACCTGGCTGAAAAAAGCAGCTGTAAAAATGCTGATGGAGGATGGAGGGCTTTTTTGAGGTTTTGGAGCATCCAAAGCCTTCAACCAGAAAAGATGCATCATCTATGTTCGTATGATCATGGAAACCAATGGTTAACCGTTAACCTTAATTTTCGGCCCTATTTCTTGGGGGTTTCCACGTGGCAGCCAGGGGGGGGCCCAGGCCCCTTAGATTCCCATGAGGTTGACATCATCCTGACCTTCGCTACTGCTGAGAATGGTGCCTCTTCACCTACCCAGCTATTGCGTGCTTTCCGCTTGGCTCGGTTGACCCGAATGTTCCGAGCATTCTGGCAGCAAAATTGCATCAAATTGCCTGTTCTTTATCTTGCTTCAAACGGCTGTACCCAGATGTCACGCTTTTTTTTTTAAAAAAATTATATTAAACCAATAATTCAACTCCGTTTAATTACATCTCATACTTTTTCCCTACATTTTTAGGGGGTGGTCATGCATGCCTTTTTGGCATGGTAGGATTTTGAAACGCCCATCACTGACAGGCATGCTTACTGTGATCGCTTTGATAACTCAGATTTAGCGTTTTTCTTTTGGTTGATGTTCCGGCAAAACCGCGTAGTTTGTCCCAAGGTGTTCAGACTGAAGTTCATCAAGGCGGGGGGCGTTTGCCAGAATTTCGATTCATGTCGCATTTCGGGCTTGATTGCCCCAGTATCAATAGGTCATTCTAAGAACAGGTCGTTGCCTCATTTAAAAGCAGCGATTTCTACTTTTTATGGTCGTCTCCCATGAAAGATCTTTGCAATATAGCTTGGTTTTCAGGCCGTTATTCAGGCCATTTAATTACAAGGATAAACCCCCAACCGCCTCACCAAAACTTGGATACTCATCGATGATTTTGGGCCAATTGGACGGTTCTTTGTTTTTAAAGCACCTTGTCGGGAGCAAAAAATCAACTCCAAATGGGTCGAGACGAGATCTTAGAGTGAGAGGAGTTTGTATTCCTTTCCTTGTATCACTTAACAAGTGGATGGACACGGCCAGCTTTTTGGTACTGGCCTTATATTGTGATGTATTGCATTGTGCCAGTACTATATTGACTCACTTTTGTACCCTAATACATGTCATGTTTTCCCCCGGGAAAATTGACGCCCTTCAAAAACAGCTTGACGATTTTTGTGCTGTGACCACAGGAACTACAGTTGATGATTAAAGGTTTGGTAGGTGGTCTCCGAACTTTGGTTCTTGCCTTTGCTTTACTCTTCGTGGTCCTTTACATCATTGCAGTCTTTGCTACAATCACCATTGGTCGTGGTCCAGAGTTAGATGGCACCCTGCGAAACCTTTTCAGGTGCGGATGAGAGTTTCGATCTTGAGTTTCCTGTGCCAAAATGACAGATTCTGGAACAATTATAGACATTTTTTAATAAATGAAAGGCCTACTGACTTGAAAACTCACGTTACGGACGTTACCTTCACATCACATTGACATCGTCCATACATCTTTGGCTGTTTTTAGAACCTGCCTTAACCAGGTCTGTTCCGTCAACGATGTTCACAGCCTTTCGGTGCTATTCGGGAGAATGTATCACTGAAGATGGGCTTCCGGTGGCGCTTTTACTCTCCAATCAGCCACTTGGCCAACACAGGTCACTCCAGGTCATTAGGCGACCATGTCTGAAAGATGTTTGATGTTGACATCAATGGAAATATATGGAAATTTTATATGTTTTTTTTTCTGATTCCTCTTGACCTGTACGGGTCATTTTGATCCAGGTTCGGGTGGTTTTTCGTACTTCTCTATGTGGCTGGCTACATGCTGGTGACTATGGGTCCTTTGGTGGCATTGGGGGGCGAAGTAACGAGCAAGGCAGCAAGGTTGCCCATGCGAGTTTCCAGGAAGCGGCTTTGTAGTCCTTTGCTGTGACTCATGATGATGTGGCTCCGGATTCATCATTCCAAAGTTTGTCATTTTATCCTTCCACCAGGTCAATTTTGATGATGTGTAGCTTGATTTCCATCACCATTCCATCCCGAGGAATTTTCAATGTCATTCTTGCCGTTTATGCGCCTTGGGATGCACCTCATTACATGCCTCCCATTTTTTGCGAATCTTCACTTCTCACCTTGTGGGGCTGAAAATTTTGGTCCTTGAGGTGGACATCACCATGAAGGCACTGCCGTGGGGACGGATGCAATGGGTGGTTTGCAACACCACTAGATGATAATTACATGAAATATACATACATGATCATTGAATCATACTCATACTACTAGGGTATGTTTGATATCGATCATGTCAACAAAAATCACTATGAGGATCCAGAAGCAAGCACAAAAACCTGTGCATTAGCAGAGAGTCCGGGGATGATGTATTTGCCTTCTACATGGTGACTAAAAGGCACCAAGAAGCATTATCAACATGACAGACTGCGTAAATCCGGGCCCCTCCAAAGTCAAAAGACGGTGACTTAAAAGGCCGGTTCGAACCCACGAAGTTAGTGGTTCTCTGGGGCCCTAGTCTGGGCGGCATCGGGCAGTGCAAACCCCAACGGCCCTAAGGATACCTGAGACCACTACAAATCAAACAAAAGCTTGAAGCAGAGCCGCAAATATCGTGAACCAACATCTCAAAAAAACATCCCCCAAAGCAGTTGAACCTCAGCTTGCCCGAATTTTTGTGGGCAAACCAAAGGGTTACAGCTAGTGTGAATCATAGTGCGTGACAGCAGCTTTTCTCAGCATCAGCAGCCAAGATGATACAAATGATAATTCCACACAGCTCATACCAGCTATTGCTCCATTTTGGGCGACTCCAGCCGCAAGGCAGCTCGAGAGAATGAGGCACGCACCAGTGAACAGCATGAACGCGAGTCAATCAGAGTTGCACGTTTGACCCGTGAATTGGTGAAGATCCTCGGGCCTTGAAACATGATGAAACATGGAGATCGATTCCATGACTTCTGAGAGACTTTTGATTGATGACCTCCGATTTGAACCTCTAGAAAACATCACTTTGTCGTCCGGTGAGGCCAACTGGTCCAAGAAAACAGTGTTATGCAGTGTTAGAGTACTGTTCAGACTGTTCATGTGTTATTTGATGTTAATACTGTTATTTGATATTGAAACGCATACATGCACATAGAATATTATGATATTTCGCAGTTTTTTGGGCTTGTAAGAGTGGCGAGTGTTGAATGCAGCCCAGGAAATTTAAGATCGCGGTGGAGACCCGTCAGCACGATGAGGAAGAGGACTGGAATCCATGAGGATATATTAGGGGATTGGCACAAGGGACGTGTATAATCTAAATAGTATATATATTTATAATGTTATTATATGATATGTTATAAATGATGTGTATATCTATATTGTATCAGAGAGTTGTCTCTACATAGGGATTGGCATTGAACATTTGACTTTACATTGTCGGTATGAAGCGGGCCCCATAGTAAATGATTCACTTTGCAAGCTAGGTGCTAGCATAGCACTAGTGTGGCGCTAGCACGATTACATATAATTACAACTAATTTCAGCTAAAAAGGTGAACACGCAGTCGGAATTTCCACTAGCAGCGCGCTAGGGGAACCCTTGGAGAGCCACATGGCTCGCATGTAAAGATAAAACGCCGGCCCCCTAACGCGCCGCCTCCAAGCGAGAAGTCCGACAGAATCTGACAATCCAGCCAGCTAGCCAACTTGACCAGTGGCAGCACTGACAACAGCGACGCAAGCGAGAAGAGGTCAGCGGTAGTGCGCCTGCCACACAAATGTGACTTTTGTCTTGATTTTGATAATTTAGAGGTATGATAGGCCCAGATGATACTTATGAAGCGGGCCAAAATTGGGTATTTGGACCTATTTTAGGAAACAACATTCTGACCAACACCCACAGGCATAAGAGTATATTATATATATATATAGATAGAATTATATACATATATGTTTATATGTATACGTCACTATCCTTGCACAGTTTTGTCTCACGTTTTTTTCTCTCCATGATCTTGGTTGTATCAGCAAGTGTGCTCAAGTGATATGCCGAGGGAGCAGTATGTTGGAAAGAAAAGCGGATTCATCGTGGCTCAGTTTTAGATATCTCAGCTTTAACCGCAATATGTTGAATTGTGATCACCTCTCCCACACCTCCTGTCCATTCCCACCAGGACGACCTTTCGAGATCGCCCTCGGGAATGAAAGCTAGATCTGTGTCAGGTGATGAGGAAGAAGGACCATCAGATCAGATCCAGATCAGCAAGGAATTATTTCTCCTGGTCATTCAGGCCAGATGACGGGACAATGACGGCCGGACGGCACCTGAAATGAAGTGGGCGGACGCATGGAGATTGATTTCTACCGGGATTTTGCCAAAGTTGTTGTTCCGTAAAAAAAAGATCCCTACTGAAATTTTCCGCCAATCTCTGCGAGGACCGACAAGTACAAAGGCTTATGGATGATTTAGATCTTCCCAAAGATCGTGCCAATTTGTTCGAAGCCTTGGATGCTGACAGTAGTGGTGCACTGCACCTAGCAGAGTTGGCGCAAGGACTCCTCAAGGTTCGTGGGGAGCTTAAGAAACTTAGTCTTTGCTCATGGGATTTCTGGCAGGGCAGAAAGGTATAAAACGCAGTGTGGCGGTAGGGGTGCTTGGATAATTTGCTTGCATGCTAGGACGAGGAATTGTTGAGAAAGATACCTCAGTGTAGGCCCGCAGGTGCCCATGATGACTGCTCAGCTGAGCGAACCCCAAATGACGTTTTATGAGGCGTATCCTTCTAAAAGGGGCCTAATATAATTCCGCCTGAGGAATTATACATTAGCCTCAGTGTGTTTCACACAAATTATCGGTTCTGCGATGCAGTGGAAAATTCAGTTGAGGCAGTCAAACAGAAGGGGAAATTTGTATCCACATGGCGGATCAGAATCTTGCAAGGGACTGGCCAAGTTTCTGAGGAACCTGCAAGTATTTGTTTCAGGGCGATGTCGGCCTCAGACTAGTAAACAAGGATTTGTGAGTCGTCCCAAGTCCCTGGCCAAAGTGGAGTTGATCTCTGCATAGGCATAGCCAGCACCAAGGAAAACAGATACAGTGGCGACCCTCTTGGCTACAAAAGCAGTTTATGCCACCTTGGAGCAGATGGCTGAACAGATCATGGACCTTCGACGAGATGTGGCAAAAGCCATGGGGGATGACAGTATTGGGGCAGGAAAAGCTCCGAGATCAATTTTTGATTATTAATTGAACCGACCGACTCTATGAGTGCCCATGTGTGCGGTCTTGTGTCAAGCTTTCGTTTCTCAGCAGGTATAGTAGGCTTGGTTTCGAAAAAACGCACCCATGATAAATCAGTACACGAGCCTGATGAGACCGACATGTGTGGATGTAAGAGAAGTCAAACAAGTTATATCTATATAGGTGCGGAATGAAAGTGAATGTGCAGATATGGGGTGAATGTATGGCTATGTCTGACTTTCTGATAGGCTGACACAGAAAGACATATGCGATGCCCAAATCCATATTGATTGCATTCATTTAATGTAACCAGGCCCATATCATCCCATGGCATATGTTTGGAATCTAGAATTATATCAGTATCAACATTCATCTAGATTCATACATCATACTTGAATGCATATTATATTTCTATCGAAATAAACGTGATACTTTCCCCAACTCTATATATATAATTTAACACACTTAAACTTTAGCATATGTACATATTACATATAGTTCCCATATATATATATATATTTAAATATAAATATCACATTCTAGCTTCGATATTGTATGTTAGTGCTGATCTACATCCATCCAGCATGTGACATACAGACCCAAAAAGGCCATGGTTGGTTCGTTTCACTCTTGCGGGAAACTGAGCGGCTTAAAGTCGCTCAGTTCACAATAACGAAGAAAGTGTGCACACCCGGGCGGATTTTGTCCATGGAGCACCCCATTCCGGCGAAGTTGCGAAGTTGCAACAGACAAAGCTGCTGAAAGCACCGTTGAACAAAAAAAGAGATGCCAACACGTGCTGTCAAAACTCTGTCAGTCATTGACACATTGACACAACATGACACAACTATAAAACGCGTAAGGGCATGCATACATGTGTGGCCAAATGTGAATGGGGAGTTGATGGAGTTCTGCTGCACGGGCCTTTTGGTTGTGCATGGTTGAGCTGCAGCCTGATTTCCACGTCAAAGATGGGACTAAAACCTCCAGTGGGTGCACCAGGCATGGGCTGGAAGTGAGAGTGGGGGGGGAGCCTGGACAAAATGAAGCAATTGTAGTAATTAGAGTAGTTGGTTGAGATGTTCAATAGATATTGCCAACATTCTTTGAAGCAAATAATATGCTGTTACATTTAATGTTGGATGGTGTTGTTCGATCTTTCCTTTTTTTTGGTAGCCGACAATTTCATGACATTCTATGTCCAACGTTCCGGCCTGGCCAACGCCAGATGCCCTCACCCTTAGCAGTCTATGCTGAGAGCCAAGAGGTGCCAACTTTGAAGGGGGAAACCCTCATGGCATGTCGGGTAACTGGTAGCTGAGGATCGCATCAGCCAATGGACACCAAATAGCACAAAGCCAACCAGCCTGCCAGAAGGGCAGGGGGACCAAGCAGCATTTTGACGACGGAGGTTTACCTCGGGTCAGGCCATGTCACCTCGGATGTGTATCAACTTGGGATGTTCTGGGTGTCATGTTGCAATCAAAATGTCACGGCCACGGCTTGAAATCAAGGCCTGATGAAGTTTTGGCGCATTTGTCTGCCACGGTGCCTCAAAGGAAGACCGAAAAAAATGCATGGACATTTCAAGAAGAATGGATGAGGTGAACTGAGGGAGGCCTGAAAAGGTGGAATAAACTGGGGCTAAAATGCATATGTTCAGTCTGCATATATTCACTCATTTTAGCTGTTGGTCCTTCATATCTGCTCGCAACACTTCGAACTACTTAGAGGTCATTGGCAGTAGCCTGTAGCCATTCAGGCCACATACTTTCTGCCAAATGCTATGACAAGACCTGGACCTAAGAGGATGACTTCTACAGCATCGTTGCATTTGTCCCACTTTGAGGTGGATGAGGATGATGCGAACCTGGCTTGTTTCTGTAGATCCCAGGGTGTCATATGGCAACCTCCAGCTTTTTGGTCAGATTTCAGATGTTTTGTCAAAAGAATGTAAGGTTGTATTTTGGGTTCTCTCAAATGCAGGATGCATGCCAAAATCGGCTGGATTCAAGTACTTAGTAGACACTAGAGACTCCAACAAGCTTTCTAAAAAGTATGCTGCCACCCTAGGTACTTTTTCAACTTTAGATTGCTACCAATGCTACCTGGCCGAAATTTACAATGGTAATATCCGCGTTGCACCAGGAAGAGGTCTCACGAATAGTGCCCGCATCAACACCTAGCACTGCTGCATCGACCCCTACGTCTGGCACCCAGGTTTTGGAGCCATGACGAATAGACTCGACATTGATGGAATGCTAAAGGGGAAATTTGCCTACCTTCCAAGGCCGCCCAATAGCCATCCTGCTGCCAAGCAACGTGTGGAACCCAGATCTCTTGGTGTCATTCTTCCATGTTTCCTGATGTAGCTGTGTAACACACAATTCTGATCCACCTTGTCGTTAGTCTCGTGGTGCTTGCCCGAGTTGACGTTGTCCTTGTGCTGGTGCTTCTTCTTTGGATGATCGCGGTGATGATGATAGTGGTGATGATGGTGATGATGAAGACGAAGAAGATGATGATGAACATCATGTTGATGATGAAGAAACATATAATCAGAAGAGGAGAAGGAGAAGAAGAAGAAGATGATGATGATGATGATGATGATGCGGAAGAAGAGGAGGAGGAGGAGAAGGATTTTATTGTTCGTCATTTGTTGCTGTTTCTGTTGCTCGTTCTGCTGGGGTCTGGATGGCGTTTTTTTTTCGTAGATATTTGGCAGTTTGTGCAGCATGCCAAGGTGCCAAATCGAGCCTGGCCTTGGACCCTTGGATTCGCATTCTAGATTTGCCTCAACTCAGCCAGGATCTGACCAAAATCTCTCCTGGCACATCCATCAACCTAGGATCTGTGAGGATAGGAATGGATCCGAGGATGTTGCAAAATGGTGAAACACATAAATCATAAAATGCCTTTCCGGAGTGCGTATTTTTGATGTTTTTAGACACCCCCCTCACACAGTTTAGCATTGAGCAAAGGATGCACGACTTTCGCATCCCAGGCCCCCACCGTGGAGGATGCGGATCTTCGTCCTGGAGAAGCTGAAACCTGAGATTTTCCAAAGAGCGCTGATGACGAATCACTGGGGTCCAAGATGTTCCAAGAGATTTCAATAAAAAATCAGATCTCCCCACATTGCGTAAATTACATATATTGAAACATGTTCAAATGGATCAAATGGGTGGCCATGAAAGAAACATAAAGAATCCAACAAGTTGTTGGTGTCCAAAGTTCCCAGGCTGCTGCTCGGCCAGGCAGGAGTCTCTGTCCATGGATGGGGCAGCATACCAACATAACATATCTGAAGAACAGCAAGACTGTATGTAGAATTAAGGCTTTCCCGGCTCTAAGTTACTGGGAAGTCACAGATACATGAACAAGACAATATGACAGCAGAGAAAAGACAGTAGAAAACATGAAACGCAAAGCATGAATTCCGACATTTTTTAGGAAGGAATCAATAAAGGGAAAGAAGCAACAGCCAGACTCAAGACACGCACCAAACATGTAAACTGCAAAAACACGCAAGGTTTCTCCTCCTCCTCCTCCTCCTCCTCCTCCACCATCATCATCCTCATCATCATCATCATCCTCATCCTCATGATCATCATCATCGTCATATTCATCGTCATTGTCATCGTCATCATCATCATCATCATGATCATCATCATGATCATCATCATGATCATCATCAT